>JAJOZX010009301.1:45000-154703 GCA_023014485.1 Bathynomus jamesi
ATGCACCATTAAATTTAGGGTGAAGATAAGCAAAGTAACACCCCCAGTAATTTCTGTAACCCTCGAAAGCCAGCGTGGGAACGAATGTAAATAAATTTTGTTTTTCTGGAAATATTATCTTTTTTTTTGTACCCGAATTAATAAGTATAAATGATTAGGAACCTTTTATTTCAACCAATAAATTTAATTTTCATTATGGGGTTACGTAGGCCCCCACTAGTCTCTATGTGTGCGGTCGCACGCTGACTTTCTAAGGTTAAAATTAATTTGCAAAAGTATCAAAGCAAAAAATAACTTTTGTCCATTATATTTCTTTGTTTTGTAATATTTTAAGTTTTTATTCAATTTTTGTGTTTGGTTTGATGTAAATTTCTTATAGAAATTGTATGATAAAAACCGTACATACATTAGTAACTGCTTTTTTCACTTATTTTAATCGATTTTGAAACTGCCATTTGTAAAATTGGACGAAACTTTAGTCCCTGCGTTTGTAAATATATATACCATCTATAAAAGTTTGTTATTAGCCATATTTATACTACGGTCTTCGTGTAAATTTCATTTGATGGCTATGTTAACAACGATATTGTCCCTGAAGTAAGCCATTTAACATAAAATTTGTATCCGTGGTAATTTTCTTGTGAATATTTTTGTTCAAATTTTTTAGAGATTATATAATAATAATAGGAGCTTAAAGCTACACCTTTAAGTTAGTCGCTTTACGTCTTACTGCTTCTTATAGGAAACCTTTGGAAAGAAAATCATAACTAGAGTGTAATTAATTACGTATCTATTTACTGATTCAGTGTCTCTTTACAGATTCTTAATGTGTTTCTGAACAAATGTTCAGAAACGTCGGACAAATGTTCATAGTGGACCGGCCAAAATTCAAAAATCGACTTTGAACAGCGTTTTTCTGTTAATAGTTGGCACCCATGCTAAATCAATGTACCTGTGGATGAGGAATAAAATGCAGGTGGATGCCACTCTCGCTTTTGGCTTTGAAACTCATTTTCGAAGTTAAATTGTGCAAAAAAGATATTTTCTAATTTTAATTTTTAAAAAATATTCTGAGCCAATTGGTTTTACCAACTGTTTCATTTTGCCACACTTAATGATAAAGAAGTATGATGACACGCTTATTCCATCCGAATTACCAACTGAAGGTCAAATTCAAGTGAATCACGACCGAAATTGTGCTAAAAATTTGTGATTTTTTATTTTAATTGGCGAAAAAAAACATTGAGCAAGTCTGCTTGTCAAAACAATTTATTTTAACATGATTAGTGCCTAATAAGTTTGATGGCATGAATTAAGTACTCACAGTAACAGAATTATCACAACTAAATCACAAAGCAGTAGATATAGCCCCATAACTATACAATTTACACACTAGTAACATATACAAGTTCACGTTTCTTGATGAACAGCACCGAAATGCTGTACTGACAGTCACAAATGTGTGGATTGCAATCACTTAAGAACAGAGTTATTAGTTCCTTACAGCACATTCCAGCTTCTTTCGATTTCAGCCCGGAAGAGAGACATAAAGCTACTGTCCAGCTGGGTTACAGCAACCGCTGTCGTCACAACCACAAGCTGTCGTACACGTCATCCTTTTCCTGAAGCAGTTGCATCTAGCTGTCTTGCAATTTTTATTGCAACCACAAGCACCAAGCTCCAGGCAGGCTTCAGGGATTGGAGGAAGTCTTGTCCACACTGGTAGGAGGCTCCCATCTTCCAACTTCCAGGCTGAAGTGTCCACCGGATCTTCAACATCTACGTGCTCTTTGTCAGCCTGGAGCCATATTTTGGCCTGATAGTTTGCCTGCTTGGCGTGGAGCTCCAGGGCATCCTTTGTCGGTGGGAGCATTTCCAGAGTCTTCTTGGCCTTCCCAAAAAGGTGAACTCTGGCGTCATCAACTGTGTGTTGTTCCGGGGTGCCATGCAAATGACACACAAACTTCTCAACATCTGCGATATCCCATCTCGACCAATGGCGTGCAGCAGGAGTGGGTGGTCACTGAACACCTTTCAACACTTCTTTTTTCCATGACCACTGAAGGACGAGAGTGTGTCACACCCGGTCAAAGCGTGGAAGCTGACCAGGTTGTCCTGACTGGGGGCGACAAACTCTTGAATACATCGTGCACGGGTAGCATTTCGGTTCTTGGCCGTTCCGCACAGCATCCACACTTCAGCGACCTTGGTGCAAACGAAGTGAATCAGCAGCACCATTACATCAGTATCTCTGCACACTACCAGTATTCGTTCATAGCCCTGGGACGCTGCATCACATGAGTGAAGGATGAGCCTGGTGTCAGCCTCTTCATGGTTGCTATGCAGTGGAACGTCATGTCGCCTGGTTGACCGTACTTCTGTGGCTTCAGAGAAGCCACCCCGTGTCACCAGCTGACATCTTTCTTGAAGATCTCTGCCCTTCTCAGTGATGACGTTAGACAGAAACAAGGCTAGGTTAGCTTTGTTTGTATCCAGGCCATAAAGTTTTTCCACACTTCAGGCAGTGGAACTTGTGGGCCATCAATGACTTTCCGAATCGGTTTCTTCTTGCTTGCACGCTTTTCCTGGTAACTGCTTTGATCGATCCTTCCCCTGCGTACCGATCAAAGATGACATCAACTCTTGTTGTGTGTTCATTGAAATAACTCGTCACGGCCTTGAAGAACACTTCAGCATAGTTCGCCGAATGTCCGACAGCCGTCAGGCTTGCCAAGAGCTTGGATGAGTGCAAGGCCATCTATCATCACACAGGTCTTCAGATCAGAGGTTGGAACCTCTGAACTTATGGTCTGCTGAGCCATCAGGATGTTCATCAGCTCAGACTTCGATGTCGAATTCATCTCTCCTCCTGCCTTCGCCAGACTAAATAGGACTGGGGACAGTTCATGCTTCAAGACGTTGACCATCTCCACCATACGACCTGCGGTCGCGGCATTCAGGAGCCGCTGTAGTAGCTTTCTGTCAGCTTTGATGGTCTTCTGCATGTTCTGCTTGGTGGAAACTGTAGCTTTCTACACATCAGCGACGGTTTTCGACCAATGTTTAATCAGTTTCTCCTTCATGAAGCCGATTACATGCTGCTTTCCTCGATCCTGAGATGTCAGCAGGTTCTCCACAACATCTGTGGGTGCAGTGTCTTTGGTTGCCAATGAAACAAGTGGGATGTTAGTGGCGGCATCTGTATCTCCTGCTTCACTCACGTGAACTCTGAAGACGTCAAACTGCTTCAACTGCTGAACTAGCTTCATGACATCATGAGCGTCACGCCTAGTGCGAGAAGACAGACTGTCAACCCGAGTGAAGGTGGCTTCCCCATCATCATCTTGAAGATTGAAGAGGCATCTTGTGTCTTGAGAGATGCGTGACCGCTCTGACCATGTGATGCAGAACCTGTCTCTTGCTTGGTCATTCTTTGTGATGCCGATGATACCATTGTGCATTTTGCATGTACGATTTCTCCATTCGGTTGCCTGATCAGCTGGAACTTGGTTGAAGCGCTTCGCCGTCCTCTTCACCACAAAGTTCCCATTACAGAACTCTGCATGAACTTCTGGTGCTGACTTCCCAAGGGCATCCGGCTAGTTCTTCGCCAACAATTCATCCCCAACAATTCATAGCCAACAATTCATAGCCGTATACAAATCAAGCCCAACAATTCATAGCCAGGAAAATTAAGAGCGGCTTTAACTTAACCTTAAAAAGTTACTTAAATTACAGAAAGAGAGAAATAAATATAAAGATAAATTGAAAAATACGGACTATGAATTGTTGGCTGACATATAAAATTAAGAAGACGAATTTTATGTGACGTCATTGACGACTTGAAACATAAATACAAAATGTTTGTATTTGTAAATTGTAACTTGTAAATTGTAAATCGGGACTACCTACGAAAAACACATTTTCCGTTTTAAGCGAAAAACAAAATAAAACGGAAAATGCCCGGTTAGGTCAACTGAATGCCCGGTTAGGTCAACTGAATGCCCGGTTAGGTCAACTGAACGCCCGGTTAGGTCAACTGAACGCCCTTGATGATTGGTTAGGTTAAGTTGTGATATTTTCATTAGTTTAAATGAAAATGACGAGAGCAAAAATACATAATAAACAGTATATATATATAAAATTGTTGGGGATGAATTGTTGGGGATGAATTGTATACGGCTATGAATTGTTGGCTATGAATTGTTGGGGATGAACTGTTGGCGAAGAATGTTCCGTAATCCCTTCCCAAGACCTCTCATATCAGCCAAGTAGACCGTCCCCCAACGTGCATAGTTTGTGTGGTCATAGATAGTTAGCCAAGGCAGCATTGCAGCAAAGGCTTCTATGTGGAGACTCTACATGCCATCTCTCTGAGCTCTGATGAAGGCCAGTAGGATCTCTACTATTTCCATGTAGGATGACCACAGCATGAAGTTGGGATTTTCTGAGTACTGGTCATTAAATTCCTCCATGAGACTGCGGAATTTCTCATCTGTCAAAACGTCTGAGAAGTTGTCAACAGCATCGCGCATTTCATCTATGTCAGCTCTGTCTTTGAAAACCGAAGCAACATTGAGGGCAAGCTGTTTGACGTTCTCATCTCTGTTGCCAGTTGCAGCCAGCCATGACTCAAACATCTGCCACTTGATGCGCCACAGTGCCTCATACGTCAGCTGGTGACCTCTCACAGCTCGGTAGTAGGCCTTGCCGTCCAGCATTGTATCAGTGGTCTTAGCCGCGTACACACCTGCCTCTGTCCATAAGTCATCAAGTCCTACACTTTCAATGTGTTGACCAATGGCTGTTGACCAATGGCTCCCATGAGCAAGACCACGTTGGCAAATTTCGAGTTTGCCTAGACTAGTTCCTTACCCCTGCTGTACAGAGGTTGATCAGTAGTGATGATGGTGTACTTCTGGCTGACATACTCAGAAATGGCCATGAAGCGATTGATGACGGTGATCATGGTGTCATTGTCATCTGCTGGTGCCTGCAGGATTGGCAACATCCCGGCGGTCGTTACTGGTGGATCCGCCGTGCTAATAGATTGATTGAATGCTCCCCACCTTGGAACGGACATCGCTTCATCATGGATGCGTGACACCACCCAGGCCCAAGTCCTTGGCACGTGCCCGGTCCCTCTCAGGTTCATGTGACAAGTCGTCTATATCACTGTCGTAGCCAGGAGGAGATGGTCTCTTGCCAGATGGGAGGGTAGCCTGGTCCAGCCTTTCGAACTCCTGTAGGTCATCAGGTTTGATAGATTTCGATCTCTTGTGCTTGCCACCCATTTGGCCATGACTCTGCTGTGGAGGGGGGCCTCTCTGCCATACCATCAGTTGAGTGCTGAGGAAGGTGTTCTTCCCGTCTAAGGTTGACTCCAAGACATTTATGTTGTCTATGTTGTCACAAGAGCAGTGAATCATTCTCTATTTGACGATGGTGTCAGGGATGTAGACACATCCATTCTCAGAATATCTCTCCAGGATGTTCTGAGCGATGGTGGTGTCTATCCTTCTTACAGTGTCGATACCAATAGTGTGATGTGCCGCGTGGAACAGATCTAGGAGTGCTTCTGAGCGGGTGGCTTGGTGCAGAGTAAGACCCAAGCCCACATGCTTTGGTGTCAACTTTCGTCGGTTGGAGACTGCATAGACTATGTCCTGGGCAATGCTACACACACACTCTGCTTCACTTTCTGGTCCTCTTCACTTCCCTCATCCACAGCATCCATTCCCCCAAAGAGCAATCGTAGAAACAGGTACAGACTGTCGGGTATGACGCGATCAACGTGTTCCTGATCAAGACCTCGCCATGTCTCGGAGTGTCCAGGAGTTTCAAGAAGATCTTGTCGAACCTTCAGAGGCACGTGTACTATATCTTGGAATATGCTGCTAGTGGCACACATGTGGACATCAGCATCTTCATATTCAGTAGACTCTGACTCAGAGGTGACAGGACCTTGTTCACAAGACTTAGCCAGTGTTTTAGAGATGATGGAATCTGAGCTCTCTCCAGGGTAAATCAGCAGCGGGCCCCTTGACAATGGGCGTACATAGCTGGCGTTTGATCCAAGCAGCCTTTGAACATCTTCGTAGAACATTGTTCTCTTGGAGTATTTCACAGTGATGCCGGCGTCATTACACATACTCTCGTATCTGTCCCAGACGTCTCCCATTTCGTATACGTGACCACGAGACAGGCCTACTGTCAAGTCTTTGCACAGCTTCGTCATGCACTCATTTTCAGGCCCTTGCTGCTCCTCTGACACCGCTTGTTTTCTAGTACGTCTCTCAAATGTCACCAAACATGCCACATGATAGCAGCCTTCAACTGCAATCACATCACTCACCGCTGACAACGGTATGCTCATGACAGGGTCGTGTTTAGTATGCTAGATCAAGTCATCTGACTTCTCCATTGTCTTCACCCTGTGTAGTTTCTTTGTGGTCTTCTTTTGGCAAAACATGCAGGGGGTCCAGTTAATCACTGGTGTTGAACGTCTACGATTTGGGGGAAAAGCCTGAGAGCCTGCACTTTTTGTGGTTGCCGATGCACCCATGGTCTGCTGCTGACTTCGCAGCCTTTTGAGTTTGCCTTCAGAGGTGAATAAAGAGTAGCATGATTTATTAATGTGTGTCCATTTTAGGGAACAAAGTGAAATCTTTAGATTTTCAAAGACTATTAGTGATTAAATGATGCATTTTTATGTGCTAAATCGAAATATGGCTTTAAAATCCAGATTTGACTACTCCTAGCTACTTATATTTGAAGTTGAAGTTTACGAAAAATCAGCAATTTTGGCAAGTATTTTTTTATTGTATATAACTACATTTTACATATATTACATACAATTAAAGACATTTTGATTGTATTTCAATATTAAAACTTAGAACTATAGATAGGTTTCTTGAACTTTGCCAAGGATGCCATGTCTGCCTTGCTGTTGTTCCTGGACATGAGCTCCCTACTGGCCACCTGGCCACTGATGTACGCCTCCCTCCTCTCTTGTGAGTAAACATGTTGTGCTGCTTCAGTTGTCATCCTTACACACCTCTCTACTGACTGTGTGTGTGAGGGCCATGCAGGAACTTCCAATGGTCTATCCAGAAACTCCTTGATTGCAGCAGTGGCGAGGGAGCAGGTCAGAGGAGGCTCAGTCACGTCAGAGTTCCAGTCGATAAGCTCCGAGAGTTTGGTGGCATCTGGGTTGATGTCAGGAGTCTTCCTGGGTCTGATACTGCAGTCTCCTACCTGTGTGTCCTCATCTCCTTCGCCTCTGATTTCCAGTATCCTCTTCACTGCCTCCTTTCTCTCCTCCTCCACCTCACTGCACAGCATGGCCTGGAGCACAGCCTCAGAGTGTGCATACCAGGTTGATCTCTTCACTGTAGGCATCACTATTCCTATCACCTCCTTCTTCTGACTTCTGAGCAGCTCCAGCTGGTACAGTACATGCCTGGGACCCTCCACCCAGCTGTGATTTAACTTGATGTTGAACCAGTTTGGCATGTAGACTCCCACTATGAATTCCACAATTATCCTCAGATTCTTCAGGTTTCTACCCTTCATCCCATGTTTGGAAATCCACAATCTGCAGAACCTTAGAGCCGTGATGACCCACCTACTGTGACAGACTGGCCCAATCTCCAGGAGAGCTAGACTCTGAGGTACCTCTCCCGATCTGATGGCAGATTCTGTAGCCATATGATTGGTCCGTGCTGAGGTCCTTGACTACCTCCTGACTGAGATGGGGTAGAGGAGGACCAACAGTGATCCTCGTGAAGTTTGGGTTGATCTCCAGCTCAGTGGCAGTGTCTAACATCTTCCCTAGGGGCCCAGACCACTTGTTGTTGCTCAATGTCTTGCCATCCAGTGCAGTCACCAGGTGTCTGAGACTCAGCTCCCCAGTGTGCAAGTCACAGACAATCCACACCAACTTTCTTCTAAGCTTGGCCTCCACATAATGCATTACTCCTCCCTCCCAGCCAGTATTCACATTAGTACTGTCACCTCCTATGATCAAAAGGGTCTGGTCTGCTCCTCTCTCTCTTAGCCAGTTCGCCAGATGATCAGCAATGACCTCAGCATGACTTCTCTCTACAGCTTCCTCTGGTACAAAATGCTACAAATATTTCCCACCTGGTTCATTGCACACTGTATAGTGTTCTTCCTTAATGAGGCCAAGAAACTGCCTGTCACTGCCCTCAGCTTCCATCATCACTTTGGTGTCATCTCTTTTTCCCATCAAAGAAGATACAGGTGATGCCATTTTCCCTAATCTCTTCATCAAACTTCTTGACCAGCTCCTTAGTCAGTCTCTCCTGAGCCCTCCTCACCTTGTTGTGGTCAATCACCAGTGCTGTTTCAAACTCTGTGATAAGACCAGCACCAATCCAGGCAGCAGTGGCAATCTCTGCAGTCTCTCTCAGCCCAGTGTGATGTCTCAAGCTAGCCAGAGCTATGTTGGTGATATCTTCAGTGTTGTATTTCTTCTTCTTAGCCACAGGCAAGGAAGAAGTTGTCGCAGCCTCTGGTATGAAGTCTTCGTCCTCCTCTCTCCTTCCTGCCTCCTCCAGTATATCTCCAGTCTCCTCCAACTCCATCTCCAGCAGTGACTCCTCCCTCAACTCCTCTTCTTTCTTAGCTGACTCCTCTGCCTTCCTCCTCCTCTTCTCCTCGGCCTTCCTTCTCTGCTCCTATCTCTGCATCACTACTTCCTGTCTCCTGGTCTCAGGGTGATCAGCTAGACCCATCTGGTGTGCCCCCACACTGCTCACCTTTTCTCTCTGACCTTTAATGAAGGCAAGCTCCTGCACTGGTATCTTCTGCTCGCTCCTGCAGCTGCAGTCAATGTGAGCCTCACTGTTGCAGACAGGGTTGGACCCAAGCTCACTGCAGCTCCTGATCGCACAGTGACAGGTCAGGATATCCACCAATTTGTCCAGTTTCATCATGAACCTATCTTTGACCTCTAGCTTCACATTGCCAATGGACACCTTCACTGCCTTATCCCACAGTGCCTTCACTTTAGCCCTGTTCCTGACCTCAGTGTTGATTACAGGTCCTGTGAATAGAGCGTTGGCCTTTCTCCACTGAGCCAGTAGCCCTGGAAGAATGCCGTTGTTAATCAGGTCATTAACTGGGTAATTCCTCCCGTCTTCCTCACTCATCTCTCTCCTCAACAAACCATACCTCAGCAGATCTCTGGCTGTGGGCAGCTCAGCAGGGGGAAGTTCCCTCCCAGTCCCCACCAAATGACTTGGGTGACAACTTTATTTGCTTCGGGTTCTGATTTCTTTCTGACTCATCCTGTGGACATGTGAACAAAAGAAATGTCATTGAAATTTGGATAGGCCTACTGATTATGATTACATAAAATTAAGTTAATTGAAATTCTTAATATCTTCCTATAAGCTCAGATAAAAGGTTGTGTTGTTATAGGTACAAGACTTAATTATTCAAAGTAATAACAATTTCATATATCTATCATATCAAAATAACAGAACGTTTGGGTCACACATAACATTTCAAATAATTTGAATTACACAATATTTACATTACGAAGTAATCAAAATTGTCAAAAAGGAGGGAAAACACATGCATTCACAATCAAAACTCCAGCATTTGTGACTATGTGAAACTTAAAAACCATACTGCACACCAAAATAACCAAAATTTACCACACATATCAATGGCACATTGATATATGATGCTACAGTCATATTTAGGTTATATTTCAAACCTTTATGGTCAAATATAAGTAGGTAAATGGCTTTTTTAAACAACACTAAAGATATTTCTAAGTTTGCTAGATAATATGACATCATTTGAGCATTAATAGTTTTTGAATTGTTGACTTTACTAAAATTGACAGACCCTAATAATTTATGCCACTTGAGTTCCAATGCATTGAAATCATCCTTGGAATGACTTTACAGTCTTTGTAAAACATCAAGATAGTAGGTATCTCCTAGGTTCTTTCTCTCATCGCCCACAGTCATAGTTCTTGCTTTTCCTTCTGCTGATGCTGTGCGCAGGTCACCAGCGCTGCTTTGGCAGAAGAAACAACAATCCTCACTGACATCTTGACGTTTCCTCTTGCGCTTGTTGACAGCTACAAGGTCCATTGCTGATGAGCTCCCTATCTGCAAAGACAAGTGGGAATGGCAGTATGTAGTAGCCACAGATATATTGAAACAATTCGAAGCAGTATTATTATTATTATTATTTTACCAGCTGGCACTGTCTGCACTCTTTTAATTCCATATACCAAACCAATGTCTGGCCAGCCAGTGCACTGAAAATATTCAACATGTGAAAGTATGCTATTACTTCTACTATGGTAGTAGTAGGAACATGCGCACCTCACTCAGCATGCTAAATGTGGTTTTAATGGAAATAAAGACATCCAGAGTCATAGTTACATTCAATTATTATCCATAAAATCACAAAAATATGCTTTATGTATTAATGATACACCTTTAAACACGTTGTTACATAGAGCCACCACTGAAATGCAGAAGTTCGGAATTTTTCAGAATTTGACTTTTGTAACTTTGTATGGGACCTTCAAACCCAAAACTGAGAGTGGCATCCTCAATACTACTTATCTAAGGTAAGTGCCTGCTATTAACAAAAAACGCCGTTAAGTTTTTTCTAAAGGACTTTTCAATTTTTGGCCGGCCCACTATCAGAGGAAAATGAGATGAAAATGAATACGGTCGACAAAAAGAAAAAAAATAACTAAATAGATAGAAAATGAAGTGACATAAAAACATAAGAGTTGAACAGTAATCGTAATAATACTGTCAGTTATGATAAAAGAGTGGGGGAAGCCCCCACTACCAGGATAGGAAGTATCTGCGCCGAACATTCCATCTTTTCCGCGATACTCAGAGAAAAGTTATCGAGACTATCACACTACCAACGAGTGACGATCACTTGTATAACCTTTGGAAAGCTGATCAAAGGCATTATTTCACTGTCGAGACATAAAAGGTAAAGCCAGGTAGAAGCTACAGTCACATATTATTAGAAGCCAAATTGCTCCCAGAGGTCCTGCCACGCGACAAAGTAAATTTTTGTAGGGAAGAAAGCGAAATGAAAATGCCTGCGACACATCCTCACCACCTCGAACCGCAACGTGAACAGCACCTAACAAACTATTCTTCTTTTACTGTCAGTCGAAAAATCATTTCAATCTATCTAAATATAAAAGAGTGAATTAAGTAAAAATGCTAAATTTTGAAAAGAACAGTTTGACTCATTAAAAATGGAAACTTGGAAAGAGAAGTGAAAGAAAGATTATAAGTGAAAAGCTCACGGAGTACACATAAAAGAGCGAAAAGTTCTCTGTTGACAATAGATTCAGGGAGATAAACTTTCAGCTCGAGTAAAACCAGAGAAAATGACCGCAAATATGACCCTAGCCATTGGCTTTGGAGCCACTTATATATATTAGAACCGAACTTATATGGTTTTAAACTCTGTATATTGATTTAGGAAAAACGACGAAGATCGACATCGGAGATATCAAAAAATTTTTACCTGTTGAATACTAGCAAAAAATAAAAGAAATCAGTTTGCGGCATTTTCCAAGGTACAACCAAACGAAACGCAGCAAGTGTATTTGTACGTGGAAGCTGAAACCCAAACGCGCAATAAAGAGCCTGTTAACTGAAAAGCTGAAGAAAGATAGGCTGATGCTAGATTAAAGTAAAAATAAATACTTCCCTGTAGCACAAGTTATATGGGCCCTGTACCGGTACTGAAACAGTCACTGACTGGTGACGCAAGTCTAGAAGAGGTCACGAGTTTTGCAGTAAAGATTTGGGATAGAAGATCTAGATTCACCCTAATCTAAGAGTTAATTTAGTGTCTGTAGCCAAGCATGTGTATCAGAGAAATACAACTGCCAGCCAGAAACCAACTTTGACTTGACAATTGCCTGATGTAAGCGAAAAGAGTAGGTGTGGTCACCAACTTAAGATGTGTGAACCAAAACCTCTGATGGATCCAGCGTCAACAGACGCGACATCGTTATAGAAGTGGGTATTAGAAATTCCCAGCTCCAGCGCTCAGAATAAGATACCCTTCGCATTATACAAAGAATCACCCTTGAGAAGGTGATGTCCATTTATATCGCACCCTAGAAAGAATGAACGTAAAAGCTGACCAAGCATCCACATTATTCCAATACAATAGATGATGTGTAAGAAGGTATAGGAAACTTGTATATTTCTCCTCCAGGTGAAGTTAAATTTCTGCTGCCTGAAAAGGAAAGTGCATCAGAGCAGTGGCGTAGCGTAAACAAAATATCTGAAAAGGACGCACCCATAGATAGATGGTATCCGCTGAGCATGTACCATCTTCTGTGTCATGTTACAAAATACTATAAAGTACACTGAAGTAAAATTGTTGTTTGTTGCACAAGAAGAGACAGTAAAATAATCCAATAAAAGAGCCCAGACAGAATGCTACTAAAAGTGGCTTTACCTTACTTACTTTTAGTAAAAACCCATTCTTGTGGGTGACATGTGGGGAAAAATTTTCCTGGCCAACGCAGGGCGATTTCAAACAAATCCCAAGCAATCGATAACATGTTTTGAAGTAAAGCTTGATGAAAGGCAGATGCAGCAGGTACAAGGCTTTGTGAGTTGTGGAAACTGGTTGTGGCGTAGGTACGATAAGTTCTGGGTTGAAATGATAAACTGTGGTCGAGTTTATAAAACATTTTGACATCTTGAGCCATCTTCTTATCTGATGGTTTGCTCCATTTCAGGGGCAGACTAATGATTTCTTTCATTTTAGTATAGTCGTTCTTACCGAAACTTTCTGTTAAGTTTGTAACAATGACATCTACTTCTACGAAGAAAATATTAACACGGTGGTAATCATGGACATCTTCGAGATGAAAGCATATCAACTTTGCTAGTTTGAAGACGATAAGGAATTTCCTTTTAACGCGGAATTTGAGCTTTACTAACATCATTCCGTCTATGTCTCTTTGCGCAAAGGTCGTCACATAACTCTATCCAACGAGTTTGTGACAAATTCTTCAGAGCAGAAACTCTGCCAACAGTAGCAATTCCATTCTTTTCAAATGCTCCTTGGAAAATAGCATGTCGGTTAGAAAAGGTTTAAAAGAAGACGTACAATTGCTGGACTATTCCTAATGCATTATACATAGGCTGTATGTTTTGACAAAAGTGCTAGAAGGAAAGACCTAAAAGTTGTGCGTGACACTGCAGATAGCGATCCCTTGGTTTTACTTGTCGGAAATGAGATGTTAAACTAACGAAGTCTCCACTCAACAACAACAACAACAACAACAACAACTTTTGAATACAGCTAAAAACCATTCAAATATTATGAGTGAACCTGAGATTTTACAATAGTGTACACACGCAACACTTGTTCCTCTATTGAAACATCCTTGTTTCATCTACATTAAGGGCGTATGCTTTTGATTCGTCTGTGTCCTTTGTAATGTCCCCAGGAATAACTTGCCAGATCAATGATATGATTTAATTTTGAGTGGTTCGACTAGTGTAGTTGTGAACACGTAATTTGAATATGTTTTACCTTTAACAGTTTTAAATGATTTGTTTTCACAATGGCATCACAATGCAAGATTTTGCTTGCCTTGAAACATTATGTTTTCTATCACAAGTACTTATGATTTTCTTCTACAGTGGCCAGATGTGACGAGGAAAGTAAATCTGCAGTTGTATTGCCACTGCCTCTCCACTGATCCCCAAACTGCGTAGACCTCGGATGCATGCTGGAAAATTTTCGCTGTCGAAATTTTTCCAAAGCCTTTTTCAGTCTCGGAACCCATTTAAAATAAACGCATTACCACGTCCGGTTTTCTGACAACACAAAACCAAATTGAGACCTTTTTGTTCATCCAGTTCGGTCTCGTTGTTGAGACACAAATGACACTGTATGAGGCATTTCAAAGAATCATTGAGAGCCAAGAGTTACTTTTCATGAGTTACTAAGTGTCTAAATGCCACAAACTAATAAAATAAACCAATAATGAAACTAATAAACTTATAAAATAAGTCTTCATGTAGCTGGGATATAGTTTGGTGCCTGATTCACCATTTTGCTTTTATTGTAGACTATATTGTTCACACAAAATTAAAATGTTTCGTATGTTGTCATAAGTAGCTCATATTGAGGTATTTAACTTGTCATGCCTCAATGTAAGTTACATTTGAGTCATTTAACTCGTAATGCATTAATGTGAGCTACTTACAACAACATACGAGTCATTGTGATTTTGTGTGAACTGTATAGACCACAAGAAAAGCAAAATGGTGCATCAGATTTCAAAACTATACTGTATTCCAGCTACATGAAGTGTTCGTATCATTATTTATTGAAATTTCCGGATTTTCTTCCAATTTGCAGCTCTTTTAAACAGCATGTAGCTGAAAAGGTCCTACATATACATCAATACCATTTACTCCATAACAAGGATTATGCCGCTCACTCGACTCCACAGCGTCAACATTCAATGCAGTGGTCAAAGTTTCAGCGAAAATCTTATTGGTCATTTTTTAACAGGAGTCATTGTAATTATCACTATGAACACTTTCAGTGGTAGTGTCTTCACTAGTTGTAGACTGAGAAGTTGACACAATGGAAGAAAGTAACAAAGATTACTTTTGTACTTTTGATATGGTTCGAATTTGGTTAGGTCCTAAACTATTAATAAAAAAGAACCCGCTAAGCAATCAAACTGTGTATATAGAGCAAAGCTTCAACACCTTTCGGATTTTTTCAAACCACTTGAAAAAAAATTAAATTACGTTTAAAGTTAATCTGTGTTTCTTTCGTTCAATTTGCAATTGACTGAAAATAAATATTAATTAATCCCATTTTGAATGATACTAATAAAATCGCACTTGTCGTATAAAATGAAACAAGTCCCACTTATGCTATGAAGGAATAAAGCAGCAGTACCACTGGTTCAATAAAGGAATAAATCAGCAATTCTTCTTGTCTTATAAAAAAGAATAAGTCAGAAAATGTAGGTAGTTTATTGTATATTTTGTCGGTTATTTTGCTGGATTAATTTTAGATTGAATTCATTTAAACATTTTAGGAAGTCGAATGAATATGGGGATCACCTGAAGATCAGAGCCCCCAGCTTTCTTTAGTTAGCCTTATAAGGCTAACTAACGAAAATATCACGACCTAACCTAACCAATCGTTAGGCCAACTGTACGCCCTTGACGATTGGTTAGGTTAGGTCGTGATATTTTCGTTAGGTAGCCTTATAAAGCTAACTAAAGAAGGCTGGGGGCCCTGATCTTCAGGTGATCCGAATATTGTAAACAGCGTGAATAAACTGTCAAATATAGATTTAGTTACGATTTGTTTCCATAAAAAGTATAAACTAAATTTCGAGAGAAATTCATAGTACGACTTCTGAAATGGGTCGTCTCAGTGCGAGTGTCTAAGCAGACATGGAATTAAGAGTTACAGTTTTTCACCGAACTCCAGGGAGCAGCCAGAAAAACCATGTCTTCCGGAGGAGCTTCCGACCGAAACTGCGAAGTAGATTTATAGTTTTTTGGGAACTAGACTCCTAACCCAGCGTTTCCTAAACCTTTTTAATCTAATGACCCCTTCAAACTAGAGTCAGTCCTCCACGTTTCCCTTATTTCATCTGCAAATGGCATCCATAGAGTGTAACTTATTAGCATCATAATCAATGTGCAGTAGCATTAAAAATGAATGCTTCATTAATTTATTCATTCATTTATTAACATGACATGCTTTCTAAATTAATTTTACATATAATACTTGGTATAATAATTAGTCAGGACTAGATGGATTGAGTGAGGATCCTGACAAGCACAAAAAAAACAGCTTACTCGTTCCATGGTTGCCGATTCCACGGCTACCTACTCCCTGAATGTAACATAACAGAGACTATATATGACAGGTCCCTTGCTGATAGCTTAGCATGAACCCAAACCCATGACAAACCATCGTCTAATGTCGGGGCAGCATTACAATGAGAGGACTGGTAAAGATAAATAATTTCGAGGAGACATTCAGCCCATCAGGCGAACAGTAGTTGTGAACCCTCTTTCAAGTTTTACTTATCTCCTACAGAGGAAGTAAAGCTCCATTATTTAATTTTTTTCCTTTACCCTTACGTCATTAAGAATACTTAATACCTCATAGGTCCCCATGAAAAAATTGTTGGAGCTGTCCTTTCGTCCACTGACGAATTCTCGGCAGAAAATATAAATGATATTTTGGCTTTTCCTTCATCGACGTATTACCTCCGCGGGATTTGTGGGTGCCAGTCTTGTCAGTCATCATCCATCATGAATTTATACTTCGTCTTATGTGAAGTGCGCTGAAGAAAATTCCAGTGGCTGCAATCACAATTACAACCAAAGAAAAATCCGTGGTGTGTTTACCAGCCCCGAACTTGTTCTTGCTACACTCAACGGCTAGAAGATGCTTAAATTTTATGAGATATGGCGGTTTGACTCATGTGAAGACCTTTTGATAGATTACATTAACACCTTTTCGAAAGATAAGTTCGAGAAAGTATAAAACATGAGCAGGAACATATCACCCGAAACGTGGGGGGGGGGGCGTTTTGTCGCGAAACTATCATCACAGCACGTTTGTGAAACTATCATTAGCTTTCCTTCTATTTCACTGACATTTCTGGTGAACTAGCTTACAGATTTTCTATCCTGAATGACCTAAAGCAGATTATACAACACCCTACTCGTATCCCCAATCGCCTTGGAAATAGGCTCAACATCTCGGATTTATTTCTAACAACTCATCCTTCTTCTTACTCTGTCAAACTTTTTTCTCCGTTGGGCTTCGCCGACCACATTCTTATGCCTCTTTCCTATCTCATCGCCCCATTTCGGCTTTGAATCCTCCGATTGTGAGGTCCTTAGGCAATGCTTCTCTGATTTCCAGTGGAATGATTACTGCTTCCGTAGCCGGGGCCTCTACGAGTACACTGAGCGCATCACGGAGGTGATTCCTTTGGGCATGAGGCGCACATTCCACATTTCATTCTTATTATCAACACAAAAAAAACCTTGGTTTAACTTTGCCTGCTCTAATGCTATCCGCAGCAGAGAGGAAGCTTTCAGAAGGTACCGTCGCCATCCAACTCCTGACCCTCACTCAGCTTATATTTCTGCCCGCAATCGTGCAAAACCTCTTCTTCGACTCACCAAAAATTCCTTCATCCGACAAAATATGTGAAAACCAATTTAATTCTAATCCTCGCTCTTTCTGACATCTAGCCAAGAACCTTTCCAACAACTTTACTTCTTCTTCTTTCCCTCCTCTTTTCCATTCCGACGGCACAGTTGCCGTTTCTTCTCCCGATAAAGTTGAACTCTTCGCTCAAACTTTCACTTCCAACTCAACCCTAGACGATTGCTGTTCCTCCATCTCCTCCCCTCTTTCACTTCATTATGTCTGAAATTAGAATCTCTTACAAAGATGTCTTTTCTGCCCTATATGGGCTCAACTCTAGAAGGGCGTACGATCCTGGTGGGGTTCTTCTTATTCTCAAGAACTGTGCTTCTGTGATGACACTCTGCCTAGGCAAACTCTTTCGTCTTTGCCTTTCATCTGGTACTTTTCTTTCCTGTTGGAAGTTCGCTTTCATTCAGTCTGCCCGAAAGAAGGGTGACCGCTCTGAACCCTCCACCTATCGTCTAATTGCTTTGATTTCTTGCCTTTCTAAAGTTTTTAAACCTATCCTTAATAGGAAGATTCTTAAACACTTCTCTTCTTACAATCTTCTTTCAGATCGACAGTATGGGTTCCACAAGAGACGCTCTACTGGCGATCTTCTTGCATATCTCTTTGACTCTTCGTCATCCTCCTTTCGGGATTTCGGTGCAATCTTTGCTATAGCACTAGATACATCAAACGCTTTTGATGTAATTTGGCACAAATCCTTAATTTTCAAACGTCCCTCCTTCGGATTTTATCCTTCTATCTGTGCTTTCATCTCTGATTTCTTTTCTGACCAATCTATAGCTGCGGTTATAGATGGCCACTGGTCTTCTCCCAAAGCTTTTAATAGTGGTGTTTCTCAGGGTTCTCTCCTGCCACCCACAATTTTCCTTTTATTTAGCAATGATATATTAAGTCGTACTTTCTGTCCTATCCACTCCTATGCCGATGATTCCACCCATCACTTCTCCACTCGCTTCACAAAGCTTTCCTCTCAACAGTCACTCCACACTCCCTGTGAGAAGGCTTTGACGCATCTGACCTTTGATCTTTCTACTATCTCTAATTGGAGCAGAAATAACCTTGTGCCTTTAAATGACTCAAAAACCTAGTTCTTTCAGCTCTCTAGTCGTTAAAATCTTACACGTGACTATCCCTTCATCTTCAACAATACACAATTCAATCCTTTCTCTTCTCTTAATATTCTTGATGTTTCTTTTTCTCGTGATATTTCCTGGAAAGTTGCATATATTTTCATTCTAAAACAGCTTCTCAGAGGTCAGGTGTGCTGTACCGGCTTTGCAGTTTTTTCACCCCTACTCATTTGTTGTCTCTGTACAGGTTTTTTTTCCGTCCCTGTATGGAGTAAGCTTCTCATGTGTGGAGTGGCTCAACCCACACAGCTCTACTTGACCGGATGGACTCAAAGGCTTTTCGTCTCATAAATTCCCAGTCTGTCTTCAATCCCTCTCTCTTCGCCGCAATGTTACTCACTCTCTTTACTATCGCTATTATGACCGGACACTGCTCTTCTGAACTCTAACTACATGCCTCCTCATTTAAGGAGATCATACAGTACCAGATTTTCGACACATTTACATTCTTTTCTGTTCAACTCTCTAACGGAAGGTTTAATCGGTATTTTCAATGTTTCCTCTACTCAACCAGTGAACCCTGGAACAATCTTTCTCAATCCATCTTTCCCCCTGTCTATGACCTCCAATCTTTCAAACGCAGATTGTTCAGCCATCTCGAAAACTTTGGACCTTGATTTTGGCTCTCTTTTTCTTCTCCTTCTATGGGGCGGGCATTTTTGTGGGCGTTGCTCTTGGCCTCCTTCCTGTATAAAAAAGAAAGCCTATGGGGCAAGTTCGCGCAGAGCAGCGATAAAGGTAAATGTACATTTAGACCTTAGTTTTAGTGAAGTATGGAAAATTGTTATATTTACATATAAAGAGGTTACTGAGATTAAATACGTGGACAATACCTACATAATACTATACAAAAAGATACCTCTCGTGTTTGAAATACCCTCGCCGCCAGCTTCACAACAGTGTACATCCGTATTAAGCCGTGGGAACTAGTGCGTTTCCTGGAGCGACGGGTCCTGTAGGTTGATACTGACAGCGTGGTGTTCATGGAGAAGTATGAGGAGTATATGGCCCCTCTTGGCAAGCTCTTGACGGTGGGCCACTTACCAACGAAATCAAGGGTGAGTCCGGCACTGGTGTATATTCAGTTTCCTTTATTTCCACAGGACCTAAAACATATGTTATTTGTGTAAAGGTGGGTGAAGATTATATACTTATCAACGCTATGGAAAATTTGGGAGTACCGAAATGGAAGACCCACCTAATCTTGGATAAGCCATATTGACATTAAAATAAATAATAATAATAAAAAATAACTCAGAAGGAGAACATGAACTCTTGCTGAGAAAAATTAAAAAGACACCAACGAAAAAACAAATATGGGATGAAAAGAAAAAAGATCCCATGGCTAGAAATAGCAACACGGTTTTAAGAAGAAGAAGAAAAAGATCGGATAAGCAGAATAAGGGCGAGAAGCTGAATAAGCATAAGCTGATTAAGCATAACACAGCGACGGAAAAAGCCGGAATAAAAATGTTTTAGTGGTGTCAAGAGATAAAATTCATAACAGTTTCAAGGTAAGAAGTTCATAAATTTCCCTTCGGTTATTAAATTTAGGTTAAATAAGCTGACATTTCAGCTGTAATTGTTTAACAAAAGAGTATGGAAGTCCTGTTTATGGACAAATAGTTAGGCTGGTTCATCTTTGGCCTAGGTCTTCCATCTTCAACATAGCCTAGGTTGTGTTTAGGCTACTGGTTGGAGCAGGACCTATTTTTTCCATATCTAAATGGTGGCCCGTGTGGGGAAGGGTTATTTGCTGTGAAAACCTTAACCTTGAATAAAATAAAATAAAATAAATTAAAACAAAAAAATAATAAAATTACGCCTTATCAAACATTTTGACATCTGAACAGAATTTATTCCATGTTTGGCTTTTTCAAATACTTACTACATATAAATAATAATAAATTACGAAGCCCTAACTAAAAATAAAAATAAGAAATAATTCAAATGCTTCAAAACTTATCATTTGGTCATAAATGTGGTAAAATTCTAGAATAAGGGTAATCAGAAGCCTAGCCTATTTAACCAAAATAAAGCTTATTTATAGAGTTGAAAGGGTTTTAGGATTTTGGGGACTTAATTTTGGAAAAATAAAATAAACAAAATATGGCTGAATGTGAAGCAATTGAGGCAAAGATTAAATCATTAAAAAGGAAGAGATCAGCAAGGAAGGGAGTCATTACCAGGCTTTTAACTACCTTTAATAGCAAAGAAAATCCAAATAAAAGGGATTATGATACTATTTTGGGTGGTTTAAATAGAATTAAACAGGAAATAATAATTATAGATGAGGAAATTGTTACAGAAACTGATGCGTTAAATGTTGGTGAAGAGACATATACAGCACTTTTGTGTGAACAAGAACAGAATATTTTTGAAATAGATTCTCACATAAATGAATTATATGCTGCTTTAGATAATCTACCAAATAATTTAGAGGCTACAAATCAAAGTTTGATTGAGGCCTTCAGAAATGTATCCATTTCTAATGATGACAATAAACAACTAAAAGCCAAGTTACCAACATTACAAGTACCAATATTTGAGGGTGATCGAACAAAATTTCAGTCTTTTCTAGAAAAATTTGATAGTTTAATTGGCAACAAAGATTATATATCTGATGTTGACAAATTCAGTTATCTCCTTAATTATTTAAAGGGCCCAGCCCTAAAACTGGTTGATGCCTTACCGGCAATTGGCAGTTCATATAAAATAGCTCTCAAATTACTAGAAAGAAATTTCCTAAATAAAAAAGAAATAGTAAATGATTTAGCAATAAAATTAAAAAATATAAAACCAGCCAAGGATAACCATCAGGATCTGTACAATTTCTATTGTGAAATTGAATGCATGTTAGGTCATCTACAAAATAATGATATAGATCTAGAGAAATCAGCATGGTTTATCCAAGCCATAATATTTGATTGTTTACCTACCCAAATTAGGGATATTTTCCAAAGAATAACGGGAAATACATACCCTACCCTTGATGAAATAAGGAATGAATTTCCAAATGTTTTGTCAATGTACAAATCTTCAAAGATTGATTCACAAACAAAGATTGATTCACAAACAAAGAAATACAAACAAAACCACAACCACAACAAAAAGACAAATCAGAACAAAAAGTGATAGGTCTAACTCCTACACTACGAAATTTTAATGTTACGACAGAATTTGTACGTAAGTGTAAATTTTGTTCGGCTGATGATCACTATAGCACACGATGTACTAAATATGTAGACTTAGAATCCCGGATAAAGGTGTTCTCAGTTAAACCTTTGTACTAAATGCACAGGTGCAGGACATACTAACAAAGACTGCAAAACAAAAATAAGATTCAAATGTGTTAATTGTGGAAGTTTAAATCATGTCTCTTGTCTTTGTGATTCATTTAAAAATTCAAATAAACAAAACCTAAAGAAAAATGAAAAAACATTTAATGGACATATATCAATAAATAATGTCAATAAAAATTCTAGTGTACTCCTACCTACAATAACCTTGGATTTAAAAAATAAAGAAGGTGGGACAACTCCTATAAGATGTCTAATAGATTCTTGTTCCCAACAAACATTTGTAGATCAATCATTAGTTAATCAATTAGGCCTACAAACTCATAAAAATGAACAAGAATTGTGTATAACATCATTTGTCAAAGAAAATGAACAGAAAGAAAAATATAATACAGTCAATTTAGATCTGGATATACCCACAGAGAATAAAACAACAAACATAGAAGTAGTAGTCATTGAACAAGTTGGTCAACAAAAATTTAAAATACCAAATTTAAAAGAAGTAATACAACAACTTAAAAAGCAATATAAAATTGCAGATAGAAATTTAAATGATGATATAATAGATAATGTTCAAATGTTAATTGGAGCTGATTATATTCACTTAATTCAGAAGGGCATAGTCAGAATAGGAGATGGGATTGCTCTAGATACTCACTGGGGTATAGCTCCACTGGGACACATAGATAATATAAAATAACAATGAAAAATAAAAATATATGACTAACAAACTTGCCCTATTATGACAAGGTCTTACACAACTCAAATAATGACATAAATACTGAAATATTAAATAAATCATTAACAACTGAAGAATTAGATAAAGGTGTACAACAGCTCTGGCTATTAGAGTCAGTGGGGGTGCAAGATGGTGATCATACAGATGAAAATCAATTAATGGCTGAAAATTTTGAAAACACCATCATGTATGAAAATGGCCATTATTCAATTGAACTACCTTGGAAGATCAATAGTCCAAAATTAAATGATAATCTAAAGGTAGCTAAAGGTCATCTCTATAATTTGATGAGAAGATTAAAAAATGACAAGAGAATTAAAATGTATGATGATGTTTTCAAGGACCAGTTAGAAAAAGGCTTCATTGAAGAAGTTAAAGATCACCCCTTTAAAAAAGACAACTGCCATTATCTTACTCACACAGGAGTCTATAGAAAGGATGCACCCACAACAAAACTTAGAGTTGTGTATAACTGTAGTCTTAAAGATGGCAATAAGCATAGCTTGAATGACTGTCTCATAGAGGGGCCTAATCTTATTTCAGACCTTGTAAAAATCCTTCTAAGATTTAGATTAGATGACTATGCAGTTCAAAGTGATATAAGCAAAGCTTTTTTGAGAATTCATCTGAAAAATAACTATGACAAAGATCAACTAAGATTCTTGTGGTTTAATGATCCAATGACTTAAATAAAGGGTTTAAAACATTTAAATTTAATGTGGTTTTGTTTGGAGCAAATGCAAGTCCTAGTTTACTGGCTTTAACCATCAAACATCACTTAAATTTGTATGATGAAAATGATTTAACTGTTCAGTTCTTGAAAGATCACTTCTATGTAGATAACCTTGTAGGATCAACCAAAACAGAGTCAGAATTAAATGAAGTTTACATAAAAGCAGATAAAATAATGAAAGAAGGTAATTTTGAATTAAGAGAGTGGATCACAAATAATGAGAGACTAAATCAAAAAATAAAATCAGAAGACAAAGGATTAACAGAACCAACAAACAGGGTGAAAACATTAGGCATGATCTGGGATTTGAACTCAGATTCTAAAGTTCATGATTCACTCTGCACAAAAGGCTACACCTTAGATACAACAGCTAACACAAAAAGAAAGATCTTATCCGAAAGTTCAAAAATATTTGATCCTATGGGTTTACTCCTTCCTTCTACTATCAGATCCAGGGTTCTTTTACAAGAATTTTGGAAACAGAAAGTAGACTGGGATGATCCTATAACCAATAAACAACAAGATAGCTGGAAAAGGTTAGCTAAAGATCTCAATAAATTACAAAACATAAATATTCCCAGAGTTTGTGGACACAGAGATACACCTCAAACCTTGCATGTATTTGGTGATGCCAGTGAAAAGGTGTATGGCTGTTGCGCTTACCTTGTAGGTGAGGATGGCAGCCATTTGATCTATGCCAAGGGGAAAGTAACACCCTTAAAACAAAAGAAAACTATTCCTCAGCTTGAACTACTTGCGGGTTATCTAGCTGTAAAAATAACAGTATTTCTCCATGAAGTCTATTATGATGTAAACATCACAACTACATATATTTGGCTTGACAGTCAAATCTGCTTGGCATGGATCAACTCTGATGAGTAAACTCAAAAAACATCTTTGTCCGTAACAGATTAAGAGACATTAAAGAAGCTAGACAAAATTTGGACATAACCTTCAGATACATTCCAACAAAACAAAATCCTGCAGACTTTCTCACAAGAGGATTATCCTGTAAATTACTAAAATCCAACAAAAATTGGTTTCATGGACCTGAATTCATTCAGGATGAAACAATGTGGCCAGCAGAACAAATTAATGTAAAACTTAACATGATAACCACAAATAAAGTTGAGCCACTATTAGATTATAACAGTTATTCTGACTTTGGCAAACTTGTAAGGGTAACATCTTACTGTCTCAGATTCATTCACAACTGTTTAAAGAAAATAAATAAACAAAGAAATAATGATAATGAAATGTATACAAGTCTAGCTACCAAATATTGGATTAACCACATACAACAAACAGAATACAAAAATGAAATAGATTTTTTAACAATTGGTAAACAAAGAACAAAGTACCCTCTGTGGTAATAAACTTGAATCTTTACATTGACAAAGATGGCTTATTAAGATGTAAGGGTAGATTAAACAAATCACAAATCACATATAACAGTAAACAACCCCTTCTTCTTCCTAGGTTCCATCACATTACAACCCTAATTATTAGAGAGAAACACAATGAACTTTATCACATGGGCGTTCCACAAACATTAAATGCCATTAGAAAGTTGTATTGGATACCCAAAGGCAGAATGACTGTAAAGACAGTTTTGAATAACTGTGTCACCTGCAAAAGGATTCATTCCAGATCTTTCAGGAAGACCAATCCTCCTGATTTGCCAACAGAGAGAGTCACCTTTAATAGGCCTTTTGAAACAGTTGGCATAGACTATACAGGAAGTTTGACTGTTGGTCTGGGAACAACAGAACAAAAAATGTACATCATACTTTACACATGTTCATCTTCTAGAGCAGTCAGCTTAGACGTAGTGAGTGATCTCTCCGCAGAATCATTTGTCTATAGCTTTAGAAGATTTTGTGCTAAGCATTCTGTACCCAAAATTGTTTGGACAGATAATGCAACCTATTTCAAGGCTGGTGAAAATCAAATAAATGACATATTACAAAATTCACATACCATAACATATCTACAAAATAACAAAATAAAATGGAAATACATCCCTGTTGCCTCACCATGGTATGGAGCAATCTGGGAAAGGAATATCCAAACAATAAAGAATTGCCTAAAGAAATCAATAGGTAAAAAACAAATTGAATTCTTTGAACTTCTCACTCTCATTAGTGAAATTGAGAATGTTGTCAATAACAGACCTCTTACTTATGTAGGGGATAATATTAATGATGTAGAGCCTCTCACCCCAAATCATTTGATTAAGGGAGAAGTCATTAACCTTCTACCTGATTACAATATCTCCTTGGATGATCCACCTTGGAGTGATAATAATCATGATTTGCAAAATAGATTATCACAAATAACAAATATAAAAACAAAATTTAAAAAGCAATGGAGTGATGAATACCTTGTTGGGTTGAGAGAAAGACATAAATATATACAAAACAAAGACTGGGTTAATAAAATTAGGGTAGGAGATGTAGTTCTAATTAGACAAAATACACCAAGACAGTGTTGGCCATTAGGTAGAGTTTTAGAACTAAAAACTGGGGAAGATGGATTAACCAGGGTTGTAAAACTTAAAACTGCTTCAGGTGAAACTATAAGAGATGTATCACTCTTATACCCCCTAGAAGTAGGACCAACTACTGTTAACAAAAATGATCAAGATGATGAATCTATAATAGATTCTGATGATGATCAAAATTTGACCCAAACTATACCAAACCTAACCTGTTCAATAAATGATGTAACTAGTCCTACTACTACAATAACCTATACCACAAATAGTAGACCACAACGTTCAACTGCTCTACGAGCTAGGCAGATGTTACAACAAAAGATAAGGGCTGGAGTATTGTAATATTTCCTATGGAAAATAAACTAAAATGCAACACCCTTTCATTTTGAAAAGGGTGAGGACTTTATAAAATGCTACACTTTTTATATTAAAAAGTGAGGAAAAACAAAAATGGAATAACAAATAAAACATAAAATATAGGTAATCTAAGATGGGTTAATAAATATTAAAGAAAAAATTGGGTTTCACATGCAATTTTTCCTTTCTGGCTGGCCCCAATGTATGGAAAATTTGGGAGTACCGAAATGGAAGACCCACCTAATCTTGGATAAGCCATATTGACATTAAAATAAATAATAATAATAAAAAATAACTCAGAAGGAGAACATGAACTCTTGCTGAGAAAAATTAAAAAGACACCAACGAAAAAACAAATATGGGATGAAAAGAAAAAAAGATCCCATGGCTAGAAATAGCAACACGGTTTTAAGAAGAAGAAGAAAAAGATCGGGATAAGCAGAATAACAGGGCGAGAAGCTGAATAAGCATAAGCTGATTAAGCATAGGCAGCGACGGAAAAAGCCGGAATAAAAATGTTTTAGTGGTGTCAAGAGATAAAATTCATAACAGTTTCAAGGTAAGAAGTTCATAAATTTCCCTTCGGTTATTAAATTTAGGTTAAATAAGCTGACATTTCAGCTGTAATTGTTTAACAAAAGAGTATGGAAGTCCTGTTTATGGACAAATAGTTAGGCTGGTTCATCTTTGGCCTAGGTCTTCCATCTTCAACATAGCCTAGGTTGTGTTTAGGCTACTCAGGTTGGAGCAGGACCTATTTTTTCCATAAACGCTAAGGGAATCAGATTAAATGCCGCCAACAAGCAGATAATCAATTTTGAGAGCCTACAAGATTCACTAAATATTGACGACAATGACCGCGAACCTCATCTAATCGTAGAAAAACATAATTTCAGGGTTCAAAAGCATGGCAGTGTTGAAGAGATTCGTGGTACTAAAGAGTTTCATAAAAGGTATCAGGTACCAGGTATCTACAACATGCTGTCATCTGAATTTCGTCCTGAATAACTACGGCTGCTGCTTCTCCTTTCCTCTTGTGTTTATTTTAGATTTTATTTTTGTTTTCTTGTATGCTTGTGAAAAGAAGTATGCTGAAAGAGGTATGTGACACACGCGTTGTGCGAGTTATAAATGGGGGTCTCTCTGACCACATGGTAGTCATGTGTAAAGTGAGGTTATGAGGAGAGTGGAACAAAAGTATATGGAAGAAAGGTGGGTTACGAAAGAATTAAAATGGAAAAGTTAATGGTGAGAGAGGTAGCGGATAAGTACAGTAAGAGAGGGCATGATGAAGTGAGTGTAAAAGATACAGATCAAATGGATATGAGTAAAATGTGGAATGTGTATAAGGAATGTCTGATTAGGAATTGAAGGAGTGTGTGTGGAATTGCTAAGACAGGTGCGATCAGAGCGGATTAATTGTACTTGGGGCCTGAGGCTAATTTTATTTTGGGGCCCTTTTCTATAGATTTTTATTAACAATACATATACAAATTGTACATGTACAGTAGGGTGGTCCAAAAAATGAAAATGAAAAATATATTTCTCATGACATTTGTTCATATTTCACAAACACAAATGATGTTGAAAATAAAAAACTGGATCGATTTGTGCATATTTAGAGGTGGCGCAACTCGAAACCTTAGTATCATTATAGCTTACAGTTTGGGGTGACAAATTTCTTCAAACTTGCGCCACCCTTAAATTAATGGATTTAGCTCAAAATCCGTTCTGAGGCCTTTTCCCATAAAAGAAATGAGAATTTTTTTTACCATACATGTGTGGCTCACCCTACCCTAATATATATATATATATATATATATATATATATATATATATATATATATATATATATAATATATATTAATATATATATATATAATATTATATATATATATATTAGGGTAGGGTGAGCCACACATGTATGGTAAAAAAAATTCGTATATATCGTATATATATATATATATATATATATATATATATATATATATATATATATATATATATACATATATATATATACACGATACAACTCAGAATGGTCACCTGAGAAACTTTCATGTTACACAGACTGCGCATGGAACAAGGAACTCTTCTGGGAAAATTAAATCATGACCCGGTCATGACCCGTTGCTTACGTCGGGCTTCCATCACGAAAAAGAAAAACTAGTATTTGTCATTTACCATTATTTATTCAGACTATAGTGGATTTAATTTTCCCAGAAGCGTTCCTTGTTCCATGCATGGTCTATGTGTAACATTATATATATGAGTATTAGGGATGTACCAAATACTAAAATTCACCGCCTACCTAATATTTGGTGCAAAACTATTTGGCCGAATACCGAATTCCGAATATTAGTTTTATTTGGGTTATGAGGCGTCACTATAAAAAAAGGAAGCCTTTATCAGTTTGACAGCACATAGAATTAATAGTAAATATGAACAAAAGCAGCATGTTTTAGCGAACAAAAATCTGCCAGATTCCCATACTCCTGTTAGCGTTCTCAAAATTACTCCTGTTGTTTGTGCGAATCATACTTTATCACTTGCAGTTGATGAAGTCCTTCTTCGCCAGAAGTCTGTCTCAGAGATATGTGCAATTGCACACCCAATCTGTTGCATTTTAATTATATCACTGGTCTACAGCCAAAATGCTTCGGAAATAAAAGTAGTCAATCTTTACTAATTTTGGGTCACTGAATACGAAAATGATGCCTAAAATTGCCAATTGGCTCTATTTATAAAGATATCAGGCAACCCTGCACCCTACTAACTGGACTGCATCTGTCGCGTAATATGTAGACGCCTGTGACACATCGACGCATTGACTCTACTGCGCATGCGCGGTTATATTTTTTATTTTAATAAATTAATGTAAATATATACATATATATACAATAAAATGTAATTTTAAATTTATCTATTACATTATGTATTTGTAAATTATTTATTAAAAAATAGATTGGATCATTTTAACATATTGCTTCCCATAATGTTTTTGATATTAATATAAATGGAATACTAACCTAACTTAACCTTACCTAATTTAAAATTATTAAAATGCAATGTAATTACATTAATTTATTAAAATAAAAAATATATAACTACGCGCATGCGCAGTAGAGTTAAGGCGTCGATGTGTTACAGGCGTCTACATATTACGCCACAGCATCAGTTCATTCGCGGAAGTCATACAGTGAACCCTTGTCAAACTCTTTTTAGTGTTTGCTTTTGAAACTGAATTTTTTTCAGCCTAATTTGAACAAAGATGCTTCGTAATTGCGTGAACAGTGTAGATAACTTCTGTTATGTTTGTGGAGAATTGACTTTTGCATCACAAAAGCGTGCTATAACCGCCGTGATTAGGAAAGCCTATCACCTTTATTTTGGCTGTAAGATTGGAGATCAGGACAAGAGCTGGGCCCCGCACATATGCTGCAATACTTGTGCGACAAACCTTCGCCAGTGGTTGAATCGGGAAAGGAAATATATGCCTTTTGCAGTGCCAATGGTGTGGAGGGAACAACAGATCATATCAGCAATTGTTACTTCTGCATGGTGCCTCCAGTCAAGAAAAGTATTTGCAAGAAGAAAAAGTGGATTTTACAATATCCGAATATACCCTCTGCTATACACCCGGTACCTCACGGCGAAGGACTACCCGTTCCTGAGCCCCCACACTCATTCTCCCTGGAGTCAGAGGACGAGGAGAATGAAGGAACCTGCGAAACTTGTGAGCCTTCAACTTCACAAGACCCTGAATTTGTTTATAACTTGACATCTTCTAAACCGCACATGATAACTCAGAATGAATTAAACGACCTTATCAGAGATTTAGAACTGCCAAAGAGTAAGGCAGAGCTGTTGGGCTCCAGATTGCAGCAGTGGAATCTCCTCGCTGAAAATGTTAGAGTGTGTAAGTTTCGTGACCGTCAAAAAGATTTTGTCCCATTCTTCATCATGGAAGGTGACCTTGTAGCTTGCAACGACATCGATGGTCTGATGGCAGCTCTCAATATCATTCACAATCCTGATGAGTGGAGACCGTTCATTCATTCATCGAAGTTGAGTCTAAAAGCTTTGTTGCATGTTGGCAACGTATTGCCATCAATTCCAGTTGGTTATGCAGTCCACATGAAGGAAACATATGACAAGATGAGAATGCAACTTAATAACTGCATAAACTATGACAAACATCAGTGGCAGGTGTGTGGTGACTGACAAGTTGTAGACAGATCTTCGACTGCAATCGGAATACACAAAGTATAATACATTTTCTATATGCATTTGATAATTGGTCTATGAATTGAACACACTTGTAACTAGACACTGTTTATGATGGATTGGCCAATCAGATTAAATATATCTTCGTAACATGATACAGTTCTGCCGGCATTTTCGCTAACTAAGACGAGGCTCTACCTCTGCGAGGCAGCCACGAGATAAATTTGAGCCGGCATTATCAATATTATCTCTTTATATCGTCGAATTCGACAAGACTGATGTACGTGACTGTGACTGATGTACAAGACTTATATAATATACTGTACACACAAACGATCTTGCCGGAAATAAGCCCTGGTGATATAAAATCTTGTGTCTGGTGGTATGTGGCAACTTTCTGATACTATAAATAGACCGGACATCATACCAGACGATAAAATAATTCTTGCTCGAAAGACCAGATATGGGTCTCGTACGGAAGAAAAAGTTGCTGCGGAGCGCACGACAGGGTAATACTATGCCTGTCGCAGCACGATCTTACCAATTGGCGTGGACACCTTCATATTGACAGTAGAGATGTGAGATTTCTACGGGGGGGGGGGGGCGGGGGAACGGGGGTACGAGGGTACATACAAAATACGTAGAATTAAACGATCAATAAGTTTTACAAGGTACAAAATAATATACCCATCTACGATGATTAAGAATATAGAATAAAATAATGATAATATAAATAAAAATAATAAATAAATATTATAAATAAATATAAAAATAATACGGAGCTTAAAATGATGAGGAGATCCAAATAATCAACTTTTGTAGACAATCCTGATTTCGCTTAGCTGTTCATTGATTCATCGAAGTTGAGTCTAAAAGCTGTTTTGTTGCATGTTGGCAACGTATTGCCATCAATTCCAGTTGGTCATGCAGTCCACATGAAGGAAACATATGACAAGATGAATTTGCAACTTTAGAACTGCATAAACTATGACAAACATCAGTGGCAGGTTTGTGGTGACTGACAATGTAGACAGATCTTCGACTGCAGTCGGGCTACACTAAGTATTGCTGTTTTCTGTGTGAATGGGATAGTCGGGCTAGGACTTTTCATTCCATCAACAAGGATTGACCAATCGTTGAAATATTAGGATGAAGATTATATTTGATATTGATTAATTTTTCTAACTTATATATCTTACTGTAACTTTACTGATGTTTTTTAGATGTCTTTTTCATGGTAAATAGCGCTATTTTGTTCTACAACTTATTATATTCTGCTAACTTATGTTTCATATATTTAAAATTTGATAATGTGTAATTCATTCCCGTAGATTTATTTGAATTGATGACGTTTGAATAACTTATTGAGTAAGGCGAGACTTTCACTGCAATGCGAGTTAAATATCGTAACGTCATTATGCGAGGGAGAGAATATAACCCCGTTAAAGTGAACAACATCTGGCAACATCTGGCAACTATCGATTTTTACCGAGAGGGAAAACGGGACACACGCGCGAAGAATTAGCGGTATCTGGCAACTCAGCCCGCGAGAGAAGTTTCAAGGTCAAATATGCCCCCTCTTGTTGCAGCTCGGGTAATACTAAGCCGAGCTGCCGCACAGAGACGCGTTAATAATATGAGCGCTAAGAACTCTATTGCTTCACGACGGACAAAGTGAATACATCTTAACGTAAAATGATACAGACCTACCGCGTGATTAAAAGAACCTAACCTATATTAAACAATAAAATAAAATATTAAGGATATGAAAGAGAAAAAAGAACGAAGAAATTAAAAATTATAATGCGGTGGTATAAAATAGAATCCTGATTCGTTTTAGCTGTTCATTGATTCATCGAAGTTGAGTCTAAAAGCTGTTTTGTTGCATGTTGGCAAGGTATTGCCATCAATTCCAGTTGGTCATGCAGTCCACATGAAGGAAACATATGAAGCAACTTTTGAACTGCATAAACTATGACAAACATCAGTGGCAGGTTTGTGGTGACTTGAAAGTTGTTGCTATCGTGCTTGGACTGCAGCTGGGCTACACTAAGTATTGCTGTTTTCTGTGTGAATGGGATAGTCGGGCTAGGACTTCTCATTCCATCAAGAAGGATTGGCCACTCCGACACTCATTGGAACCTGGAACAAAAAATGTTCAGTATCCTCCACTTGTAGAATCGAGCAAGATTTTGTTACCACCCTTACACATCAAACTGGGCGTCATGAAAAATTTTGTTAAGGCTATGGATAAAACGGGGGCAGCTTTTAAGTACCTCGGTGATAAATTCCCAAAGCTCATTGCAAAAATCAAGGAGGGTGTATTTGTTGGTCCACAGATCCGCGAGCTTCTCAGAGATGAGGAGTTCGACCGTATCCTAGGTGGTGAGGAGAAGACAGCGTGGAATGCTTTCCGGTTAGTAGCAACCAATTTTCTTAGAAATACCAAAGCTGACAATTACAGGGAGCTGGTGGAAAACCTGCTGTTGTCCTATCAAAAAATGGGCTGCAATATGTCTTTAAAGATACATTTCCTCCATTCGCACCTGGAATTTTTTCCGGCCAACTGCGGAGCAGTCAGCGATGAACATGGTGAACGTTTCCACCAGGATATCTCAGCGATGGAGAAACGCTACCAGGGGAAATGGAGTCCATCATTGTTAGCAGACTACTGCTGGACAATAACAAGAGATGCTCCAGAAGTTGAATACAAGAGACAAGCAAAGAAGCGACGGGTTGAATCAATATAAGTGACTGCATTATACAGGTATGTTACTAATATATGGTATACATATACACAAAATGTGTAACTTAAATTTTCTTGGAAACTGTAGCCAAGCGACTATTTTTATGGTCATATTTGTTTTCAGCACCCCAAAATCCATAATAGGAAACACATTTTATCTCCGAAGCACAAACTTTTTCAAAATTTGTAGACCAGTAAATTATCTCCAACCTTTGACAGACTTAAGGAATTCCAGAAGCAACATAATTTACCCGAAAACAAACTTATAAGAGACGTTATCACCCAATGGAACTCTACATTCTATATGCTACAACGATTTCTTCAACGAAAAACTGCGGTTGTTACATACCCCTCGGACTATGACATACTGTAGCAACCTTCAGTAATCATCAGTGAACTCTAATTCAGTGTGTTGTAAAGCTTCTTAGTCGATGTGAAAAATTAACGAGTGACTTTTCCTCTGATTCTTCTTGTCTTCACATGGTGTCTCCCGATGTAACAGGTCTCGTGGTATTTTTGCCTAACATAACTGATGATGCAGGTGTTCATACTATGAAAAACGATTTAATAGAAAATTTACAGAATCGTTTCAGACAGTGGAAGGCAAACATTACTCGCATGATTTCTCACGGTTTAGATTCTCGTTTCAAATTTGCTTGCATAACAGTGCCTGAGTTTGTAAAAAATGAGATAATCATTATGTCTGGATCACCTAACGCTAGTCCTGCACGTAATATAACCTATGGCGATGAAGCAACTGATTTTGTTCCACGAGAAGACCAAGAACACTTGAAAAAGAAGCCGAAGGTTAATTTATAGAGTTATTTCGATGAGGTTGTGCCTCCACCTATCAAAAATAGTCGGAAAAGTTATCAAAAAGAATTAGACATCTATTCAAAGGAGCCACGAGTCAGTCGCAACACGAACCCTCTTGATTGGGGTCGCCATAATGGTGAAAGATTCCCGAAACTACTGAACAGCTGGGTTTTGCTGCGTGCCGCCTGACGTCATCGGGTCTCGATCCCAGGACCGATGGATTCGTAGTCAGCGATGCTAACAACTACACCACCGAGGCGCATATATATATATATATATATATATATATATATATATATATATATATACAGGCCCGGATTTAGCTATAGGCGAACTAGGCGATCGCCTAGGGCCTCGCGCCAAAGGGGGCCTCGCTCAAGCCGTTTTGCGCGTTCTGTTCAAGTGATATTAATGATTTAGAACTCTATGAAGAACTTAAAGTACTTTGCAGGTTTATACCTGAGAAAACAGATCTCGGAAATGCCCTTGTTTTATAGTGCAAAAACAACTAAGTGAGATTTATCCTAATGTTTTGTTTGCACTTCGAATAGTATTAACCATCCAAGTTACTGTTGCTTCGGCTGAAAGAAGTTTCTCGGGTCTCAAACTTATTAAAACATATTTGCGCTCCACCATGTCTCAAGCGAGATTGCAATCATTAGCTATGTTATCAATAGAAAACGATAAACAAATTCATTAGATTATTCTCAATTAATTGAAGAGTTTAGCTCGAAGAAAAGTAGAAAAGCATTGCTGTAATATTCAAGAAGCATCTGAACCAAATATTAAAGCATTAATATTTAGCCTGATAAGTCGATCGCTCACTATTATAAAAAATGAAATGTCAACATCTCTTGTACATCACATATGAAAAACGTTTGTATACTATGGAAAGTCATTACCTATAATATTATATAAATCTTAGAAATCATTGTCTTATATTTTCGATACAAATCTTGATTCATATTCTAATTTATACTTATTTGTATGGTTTATTTATATTTCTTATACAATTTCCATGCGTGATTATTTTGGTTTGGTTTAATTTTTAAGTGCTGGCATAGTTCTGTCTATGCGGGATTCTAATATTGCTGGTATAGTTCTGTCTATGCGGGATTCTAATATTGCTGGTATAGTACCGATAATTAAGTCCATATTTTCATATATATAGGCCTAGGGCCTCGCAATTTCTAGATCTGCCTAGGGCCTCGCAACTTCTAGATCCGGCCCTGTATATATATATATTAGGGTGAGCCACACATATATGGTAAAAAATTAAAATGCACAAATAAGAGCTCCTGATGCATTTTCTCATTCCTTATAAAAAAAAGAACTCAGAACGGATTTTGAGCTAAATCCATTAATATTTAAGGGTGGCGCAAGTTTGAAAAAATTTGCCACCTTAAACTGTATAATAGGGTGGATCACTTTTCACTTTTTAAAAAAAATTATAGCTGGTCAAAGTTTTTCCCATGATTTGGTTCAGTGGAAGTACACTGACACCATTTTTACCAAATCGATCAATATTTAGGGGTCGCGCATCGACCTTGAAAATTTCAATTTTGGAAATTTGGCCAAATTGACAATCTTTTTACTGAATAAAGATAAATCATCAATGAAGACCTATTTTCTGAATCCTCTCAGTGAAAGACGTCCTCTCAGATACTTACCAAGTTGATCGGACAAGTGGTTTAGAAGTTACACTCACCTAGAAATAACATTAAAATTTAAAATACCGTATTTGTCCCCCGTTATGGACGTAATCATAGCATCAGTAGCTGGCGCATCCTAAAATCCCAATTACACACATATGCTATGTCTATGACCAATATTTTTACTAATCACAGTTTGCTTTTTACATATCAACTGTGTCAATTGATTCTTGTTTGATAAGTCTAGACTTTAGTACAATGGATAAACTGTTAACAACCAGGAGTGGGAAGACTCTGAAAGTTACTTTTCTGGAAAAGAGAAAGCAGCAACAACAGCACCACCTTCTCTAAGGTCAGCCACGGACGTCTTCTTAATTGGTCAGCCATCTTCCTCGATCAGTGGTGCCAAATTGCCAACCACCCATCAAGTTCTCCAGTACTTCTTCTATGCCAAGCAGGAAACTACTGACAGGAAGGCCGCCGTAAAAGACACGGTGGCCAATGTTCTGGCATTTTGGAACATGGCACGTATAAAGACGATCACGAGGCGTAACTGCGAAAGAAAACTGGAGTTACTGTGGGAAGAGTGGCGCTCGCTGCAGAAGAGCAAGATGAGAGACAGTGACGCGGGAAAAGGCAGGGAGAAGTTTTCAGAAAGTCTGAACAAGCTCTGGGACATCGGAGCTCCGATGCTATTGAAGAGATACAGAAAAGTCGACTGCTCTCAGACAACAACAAACAAGAAGATATTAAATTTTATGAGGATCAACGGGGCCTGTCCAGGCAACAATGAGTGGGAATGATAAAGTGTTCGTTGTCAAGAGAAACGGCAACTCTCAAGACAACAATCTCGTGATGAGCCAGGCACCTCAAAACGAAATTAGGAACCGAAGCTGAGAGCGACGATGAATCTATAGAAAGCAGATCATCGAGCAACTCGGAATCACAGCTAGAACCACCATACCGACAGCCGAGAGAATCAACTGTATCAATCAAACCTTCCTCACCGCATCCTCAATGCACCGGCTGTTATTGAAGTGGCTGATCGCTTCCGGATGTCCAATAATCAGGTGTGTATATATCAGTAATGATCTTTCCTTGACAAAGATATAATAGACGTAACGACGGAAAATTTAGTGATTATTTTGTTACATAAAAACATACGCATCCTTGTCAATTTCCTTTCAATTTCGCACATAGGTGGCAAGTGTCGTGGCGGCAGTCCTACGTTCGGCAGATCCGCCCGCAGACCTGGACAAATTCAGTATCTCGAAGGACACGTCTCGCCGTGGAAGAGTGGCACATCGTTGTGAAGTGTCGACAGCTGTGCAGAAATCCTTCGTATCTCCGAGGCATGCTGTCATCCACTGGGACGGTAAAGTAATCAAGGTCAGCTTTGCCCTCACCGTGGACGACAGTGAATTAACATGTTCCAGTGACGAGAGTGGATTGACATATTCCAGTGGACGATAATGGATTGGCATGTATGACATACGTTTCAGAACTCTCTTGGATCATTGGAGCACCGCCAGGCGATTCTCATCTCCGGAGCTCCCCAATGCACAGAAGGAAAGTTGCTGGCCGTCGTTCCGACTGTTGCTGACGACACCGGTCTGTCCCAGGCCCAGGCGACCTTTCGTGCTCTCAAAGACTGGGGATGCGAGAACAACGTGATTGGACTGTGCTTCGACACAACTTCCTCCAATACGGGGAGGGTGCAGGGTGCGGTGGTCCGGCTGGAGAACATGCTTGGTAAACCGCTCTTCCAGCTGGGCTGTCGCCATCACGTTATGGAGCTCATCGTGGGGGCAGTGGTCATCACCGCGTTTGGAAGAACCACAGCACCAACTGAACCTTTGTTCCAGTATCTGAAGAGGAGGTGAATTTCAAGTCTAAGGCGCATTTGTTTTCTCCAATGATTTTTTGCCTTCAGAGCAATTGAGATATCAGCGTCCTTCTACTAATGATGTTATAGCAGTCGAAAAGGAAACTTCAGTCGTTTTCATGCAATATTTTCATAACTCCCCTTTCAGGTGGGACAAGCTCGACCTCTCGACTTATCGCGAGCTGGAGATCGAGCATTTGGCGGAGGTGACGTGGCTGGTGGAGCTCCGAGATGAGGCAGTCAAGTTCCTCGGCACCGCTTCTGGTCTTGTCAGAGAAGACTACGAGAAGTGGCGGAGATTACACTCCTGGTACTCGGGGCCAAGCAACGTCGTGGCACACACTTCATGCGCCCAGGAGCCTACCATCATGCGAGGTGGATGGCCAAGGTTGGTATTTTGAATTAGAAGTTAAATATTGTATTGCCTTCTGCAAACAGCCATTTGAAATCCCTACCAGAAAAAATAAGATAATAATTTACCATTAAACAAACTTATATGGAGTGGTATCGGTATTTATACATCACAGTGCGTATTCGTTTCAGATCATCTACTACACGAAGCTCCTGATGTTCAGCGGTCAGCTGGAGTTCGACGACGAGCTGGTACAGAAACTTCAGAGAGTGGTACTATTTACTGCACTCCTCTGCGCACCTGCCTGGCTGCGGCTCCTGTCGCAGCTGATGCCCCGCTGAATGACCTTGTGTTGTACCAGCGTCTTCTGCAGTACAGGGCTGTGGATCGCGAGATTTGCAGGCTTCACTGGCAGTGATCAGGCGGCACTTGTGGTATCTGAGGCCTCAGACCGTCGTTTTCGCCCTCTGCAGTGACAAAGTGGAAGACACTGTGAAGCACGAGATGGCAAAGAAGCTGTGCCGCCTCGCTGTGCCCGAGGACTTCACGTATGACAACATCTCGGTTGATGACACGACGCGCCTTCCGGACCTGATCGATGAGTCATCGTGGTTCGTGTTCACACAGGCCTGCAGGTGTGCGCGTCTACGTGGCTCACTCTGCCGGTGAATAAGTGGGATCAAGATAAGAACTACTGTGATCTGAAAGAATTTCATCTCGCATCTGAAAGTTACCATCGACGTGGCAGAGAGAGGGATAAAACTGACAGAAGATTACGCGAACACTGTCACAAAAGACGAGTCACAGCTGCAGGGTCTTCTTCAGCTCGTGCAAAAGAGCCGGAAAGAACTCGGTAACTTCAAGAAGTCGTCACTTGCCAAGATGACCGTAGCGCAGAGGGAAAGGGAGTTAGCAAGAGAGAGTACATGGCGCACGCCTTAAGATGACGTGTGTTCTAACCACGATTCATACAGTTTTTGAACCTAGTTAGGGGCACCGGAGTAAGTGCCTTTAGTGATATCGGTAAACCGTTTTAATACAAAATACATTTGATCTTTCCTTATTCGTTTTATCTTATCCTAAAAAGCAGACAATGGCAGACAGCATATGGAGGTACGGGGACAAATACGGTATTTTAAATTTTAATGCTATCTCAAGGTGAGTATAACTTCTAAACCACTTGTCCTATCAACTTGGTAAGTATCTGAGAGGATTTCTTTCACTGAGAGGATTCAGAAAATATGGTCATTTGATGATTTATCTTTATTCAGTAAAAAATTGTCAATTTGGCCAAATTTCCAAAATTGAAATTTTCAAGGTCGATGCGCGACCCCTAAATATTGATCGATTTTGGTAAAAATGGTGTCAGTGTACTTCCACTGAACCAAATCATGGGAAAAACTTTGACCAGCTATAATTTTTAAAAAAAGTGAAAAGTGATCCACCTACTGTATAATGATACTAAGGCTTAGAGTTGCGCCACCTCTAAATATGCACGAATCGATCCAGATGTTTATTTCCAACATCATTCGTGATTGTGGAATATGAGCAAATATCATGAGAAATATATTTTTCCATTTTCATTTTTTGGATCACCCCAAATTGTACAGTACATAGTACATTTACATGAATTACATGTACGGTGCTTAGGCTAATTGAGAAACAAACATCAAAGAATCTTAACACAGTGTATTTTGCTGTTTGCTAAAACAAAACAGTATTAAACAAACTTTACTGTAGGGCCTATAAACCGTAAACTAAAATAGGGAATTTGTCAGTTTGTGTACTCTGTCATATTCAATCAAAGAAGTTTACCTTTCGAGCTTTCTAGTTTGCTAAATCTCGAATTATATTAGCGAAACTCACTTTGATCGGAGGCTCCCCTTCAAGCATGCGGCCTGAGGCTTCAGCTTCTCAATTGCCTCAATGATAATCCACCACTGGGTGCGATGAAGAGGACAACAGCGTGGTAGTGTTTCCAGTGAGACAAATGATTGAGAAAGTATCCGAAAGGGACTGCAAGGTGTACATGGCTTTTATGGACCTCGAGAAAGCATACGATAGAGTAAATAGACAAACCTTGTGGCAGGTCTTGCGTATATATGGCGCTGGTAGTAGACTCATGAACGCCGTGCAAAGTTTTTATGATGGAAGTGGTGCATGTGTGAGAGTCAATAAAGAACTGAGTGAATACTTTGATATAAGTGTTGATGTGCGTCAAGGATGTGTGATGTCTCCATGACTGTTCAATCTGTTTATGGATGGAGTGATGAGAGAGGTGAACATGCAAATGCTTGAAAGAAGACTGAATCTGGTATGTGATGGGAATAGGTAGCGGCTGTCAAATCTCTTGTATGTGGATGATACTGTTCTATTTGCTCAGAATGAGTGTAATATGTAAGAACCTGTTAAGAGTTTTGTGGTGATGTGTGAAAGAAGATTGTTGTAAGTGAATGTGAGTAAAAGGAAGAGATTCGGACTGTTATGCGATGGTGACTGATGAAATACTAGAGGTGGTAGAGTCTCTTAAGTATTTGGGATGTGTATTGAACAAAAGAGGTACGAGTGCGAATGAAGTTAATAGTAGAGTGAATCAAGGAAGAAAGGTGGCGGGTACGCTGAAAGCGGTTGTGAAGAAGCGAAGACTGGGTAGAGGTGCTGCGAGATATTTACATGAGGGTGTGTTAGTACCGACACTTTTGTATGGGTGTAAAACATTGACATGACACGAAAGGGAGACGTTAAGAGTAGGAGCGGTTGAAATGGATAACTTAAGAAGTGTATGTGACGTGCGCCGGATTGATAGAGTGAGAAATCGTGTGGTTCTGGACAGCTGTGGTGTGCGGAGGTCAGTGGAAGTGAAAATTTGAGAAAAATGTGTTGAGGTGGTTTGGACATGTTGAAAGAATGGAAGATGACATAGTTGTGAAAAGAGTGTATAAGAGTACTTGCGAAGCAGAGGGAAGAGGAGAGGGAGGCGGAGAAGATGATGGATGGGCATGGTGAATGATTGCGTGAAGAAGCGTGGACTTGATTTGGGTGATGCACGAGAAATGTCTGCGAGTAGGTTAGAATGGAGGAGGTTTGTTAAAGGTATGGAAGTTCGGGACTCTGTTTCTTTTATTCTTGGCAAAGCCTGGAAGCACCATTACACATGGTGTATAAAATGCCTCAGGTGTGGAATTTAGTCATTTAGGGGGTGCTGGTCCACCAAGATGCCGGTATGAATGAATGTATATGCTTTAGTTTCTGCCTTTCCTCTACTTCCTCACCTTTTATTTTTAATTTTTATACCCGAGTATGTCTGCCTTGTCACCTCAACTCATTTGGGAAATAAGATTTTGATGATGTATGTATGCAATCAGTATGAAGTATAGCTCCTTCTGATGTAAAGTACCCAAACAAGTCTAAAAAATTAGCACTGTGGGCGTAGTTGTGGGCGTGGCTTTAATGATAACAAATGCCTTTCTTCTTCTGACGGAAGACGCTCAAGGCGAATGGAAGATCAATAAGAGCAGAGATGGGCAAGATACTTGGAAATTGTATCTGAGATACAGATACAAGATACCCAACAAAAATGCATCTGAGATACAGATACAAGATACTCGAAAAAACTGTATCTTCAAGATACAGATACAAGTTACAGATACAAGATACATTTTTAAGATACAAGATACTTTTGAAAGAATAATTATTTGAGTTTAGTTTCACCTGGTGAGCCATGAGCGCACGAGTTGTCTCATTCAATTGTTTATTATTATATTTTCTGGATATAAATAAATGCCAAATCAATGGTACTTCATATCTCAGTATTCATATAGTGATATAACTAAAAGGAAAGCACAAAGTAAATATGTATAAATAATCCTGAAAATTTTTAGGTATGGAAAAATAAATAAACCACACTTTTTCAATTTATGTATTTCAAATAAATTGTTAATACAGGTATGCTCAGTTACCTACTCACGAAGAAAAAATAAAGTTTTCCTCATAATAAATATATTTGCAGGAATAAGCAAATATATGTATAATTCCTGATTTTTAATCATGTTAAAACATGTTAAAACCGCGGGATACAAGATGAAACCTGAGTACGTCTGTGCCGAGACTGTGCGCGCAGCGCAACGGTAGTATTCATGTACAAACATGACAGCAATCGCGGCCTGCTTCAACGTGCGTCAGATATGATCATATTTCATGAATAGTTATTAGCGTCTCTATTTAAAAAGTATCTTATGAAAGTATCTTTGAAAGTGTATCCCGGGATACAAGCTACATGACAAAATGTATCTTAGATACTTCTCAAGATCCTCCAAAAAATAAAGTATCTGAGATACGTATCTCAGATACGTATCTTGTATCTTAAGATACTTTTTGTATCTTAAGATACAAGATACTGCCCATCTCTGAATAAGAGGTCCTTTAGATCAGCCTATCCTCCGCTTAATTAATACTGCATATTACAAAACCAGAGTTTATTTATTAATAACCGTAAAACGAAGATCAAATTATTATTATTATTATTATTATTTATTATTACATCCTCACTTCATAAATGTGTTTATTGTCATGCCTATAAATACTTGTTTATATTTAGCCCTTGTATATCTTTAAAAAATGTTCTAAGTACCATCAGATAAGGTAGTAACGGACATTACTATTAATCGGTGATGTTTGCTCCCGGCACTTTATGGTTCAGTCGTGACACTTAACACTTTTAGTACCATCTAATGAGAAGCGTCTTGTCTGTATCCTATTTGATACAGTACATGCATTTCATACACTGTACTGTATGAAATATAGAAGAAACATAGGGCGCTTCATTCCTACGACATATTTACTTTAGTCATTTCAGTATCAGTGGGACTGTAATGTCCCACTGGAAATGATAATATAAATCAGACTGAAATGTAACTTTTCTACAAATGTTTCTATATATTTATATAAGTTTAGTTTAGGTGTCGGAAAATGAACCCAAAATGCAGTGGCGTAGCTTGGGGGAGGCTGAGGGGGCGACTGCCACCCGTGATCGGAAAAATATCTGGCCCAGTCGGAAATCTAGAACCAGTTGTAAAATATTTTTGGCAAAAAGGAGACAGAGAGAGAGAGAGAGAGAGAGGAGAGAGAGAGAGAGAGAGAGAGAGAGAGAGAGAGAGAAATACATTAGTCACGCAAAAGGTGCCAAATTTGTCCAGTCGGGAATTTATAACACATTCCCCCCAACCCTGAAAAAAGACCACGCTATGTCACTGCCAAAATATATGTAATGTAAGTGACAATGTAAGTATGTAATGTAAGTGACAAGTCGCTGAAGTATTCCATTTTGAATAGCAATAAATCGTTTTGAATTAAAAAAGAAATGCTCGTGACTAAAAGGATTTAAAGAAGTAGATTAAGTCACGTGAGGTCACCAACAACCCACAATAAATACGTGCCCTTCAATTCATATCCATTTTTATAATAGCAAAATAAGGAATTCTTTCCTTCTTACATACTTGCCAACCCTACCGATTTGAAGGCTATTCTACATTATCAACACGAACAACATGCAAATTATATCAAACCTTTTATGCTTAGAATGCATTAGAATGCACATTTAAGGCTAGATTTTTAAAAATTTGCCGGTGGGAGCGGCATGCTCCCAGACCCACTGCCAATGATTACAAATCCTACCGATTTTGCTTTTCAAAATATTGGCAAGTATGTTCTTAGTTATAGAGGTAAGTGATATGCAATATACTTGAACGTACGTTAGCAATTACATAAAATTTTAAGAACTGCAACATAATACCTGTTGCATAAAAAAATATATGTGTATTTGATTAGATTTCCTTCGACTACATACAACAATGAATCCTGAATTTCTGTCATCACGACTGAATTTTTTTAATTTTACAAGTTCCGTCGTTCGTAGGACTGAGAATTTTTTGTTTCCACGATGTAAAAACGTTTCTCTCCTTGCAATGAGGAAATTACGAGTATTTACGTTAGTCGTGATAAAAATTTTATATTGAAGTATTATAATGAATCTTTTCTCGGAAGTTTGCAACTGTTCACAGTAACCATATGAATGCGATTCACGTACTCTAATCTGCGTTATGGTAGATAGAAATAGATGCGGATATATACGATATATACACAATGCGGATATATATATATATATATATATATATATATATTATAATGTAAAGAACGACGCTTGTGTAGAAGAGCGTTCCGCACAAGATGAGGAGGGAGAACGAACAAATGAAAAATGAGGTACCTCCCGGGAATCGAACCCGGGATCATTCGATTGCCGGTCAGATATGCTATCCACAACACCAAGGACCTCGATCAATCAGAAGTCGTAATTCTCCTACATACGAGCAGAAACCAATGCCCTGTGTGTTGTTTGCAGTTAAAATGTATATTTGTACGGCATGCGGAGGTGCCCCTCAGGGCATTGGTTTCTGCTCGTATGTAGGAGAATTACGACTTCTGATTGATCGAGGTCCTTGGTGTAGTGGATAGCATATCTGACCGGCAATCGAATGATCCCGGGTTCGATTTCAGGGAGGTACCTCATTTTTCATTTGTTCGTTCTCCCTCCTCATCTTGTGCGGAACGCTCTTCTACACAAGCGTCGTTCTTTACATTAATTATACTGTGTGTTGGTTGCAGTTAAAAATATATATATATATATATATATATATATATACACTATGCTATAAACCTTGAGATTACAGTACTCTTCTTCCCTGTCCTTGATTTTATCTCTTTAAACAGTGCGGTAGAACTCTTGGTGAGGACGCTGTGGATCTGTCAGACGATACCCAGTCAATTAAGGGTTAAACAACCCCATAAAAAATGTCCTTCCTCTCTGATCGTTTCCAGGAAACGCTCAGTGACATACGTATTTTCTGCGGGCGAACTAAGTGTATTTGTTGTTTGATGGTGTTGTTTAGCCTTTTTCGCAACATCTGAGATCATATTGTGGAAGGAACCTACAGCGTTACGTACGGGTTGCGACTCAATACTGGGTCGCGGCGATGAGCTTTTTTCTTCAAAGGGTCGCGAGAAAATGTTTGAAAAACACTGCTCTATCCAACTACTTCCCAGACCCAATGGCGTTTAACTTTGCTGATCGACATTGGCCACCACGGTGCCCACCAAGTGCATTTATTTGCTTTCTTTGTTCGTTCTAGACTAAACGTTTTAGGTAAAAACAAATTTCGAAGTTATCCTTGGACTTTGTGGGAGTGTTGAGAAAAAGTTTTAAGTCATAACTGTACCATGTACGTCCTTTTCAGGAACACTATCGTTTGTGTTACACTCTTAAGAAAGTACTTTGACTGAACAAATTTTAGAGTGTATGGAAAAAAGTGTTTATTCCTTCAGTCCCGAAACTCTCTTCATAAGAAATGTAAAAAAACTTCACTTTTTTCTACGTGAAGGTCAAAATATGAAAATAAAAACCCACTCTAATAGACAGAGTTTATTTCCACAACAGTTTCGACGCCCACTGGCATCCTCCTCGTTTTTCTGTATCCACCCGAGGAGGATGCCAGTGGGCGTCGAAACTGTTGTGGAAATAAACTCTGTCTATTAGAGTGGGTTTTTTTTTTTTCATATCTCTTCATAAGGGTTGAACTATACAGTATAGTAATCCTACTCATAATCACCTTAAATAACCTCAAATTTTTTCGAGAGACAAAAGCGAACAATATTCCGCAAAGCAAAGAGAGCAGCTGCAAAGTTAATTAGTTGAACAGAAAACGATACCAGGGAAGTAATACAAGAAAAACGGGAGAGTAGCGATAGAGAAATACAAGCACTAATTAAGGGTCATACAGAGAGGGAAGAGGAAAATGCGGTAGAAGTAATAAAGGAAAACCCAAAATACTTCTATAGCTACTATCGGGCCCTTAAGGAAAGGAAATAATGAACTACCCAACGATTTGAAAGAAATATCTGAAATATTGAAAGCCCAGTATAAATCAGTTTTCAGTACCACAAAAAGTGACAAAGTGATACCTGACAGAGACACATTTTTTGAAGAGAAATTACAAGGAGAGTGTATAACTGATTTTTATTTTACCCCAGAAGATATAGCGAGAGCTATAGGATAAATGAAATCACATTCAGCTGCAGGTCCGGACAAATGGAACCTCTTATTGATTAAAAACTGTAAAAATGGAATAGCTACACTCCTACACTGGATATGGAGAAAATCCTTGGAAACGGGAGAAATACCGAGCATCCTGAAAAGAGCGAACATTGTCTCTATATACGAGTATAAAGGAGGGGGACAGATCTCAAGCAAAGACCTATATACCAGTGTCACTGACGTCCTATCTCACCAAAATATTTGAAAGAATAGTTAGAGAGAAATCTATGATTTCTATGATTTCTTGGAGACAAAGGAAAGATTCAATGAGAACCAGCACGGATTCCGATTTGAAAGATAATGCCTATCACAACTAATAGACCGCTATAATAATATCTTGGACGTACCTGAAAGCAATGAAAAGTACGATGTCATATACACGGATTTTGCTAAAGGTTCAACAAATGTGATCATAAGGGAATAACGATCAAATTGGGAAAATAACTCTACAACTTCCTCAGAGAACGTCAGCAAGTCGTAAATATCCAAGGTATATCATCATCAGAATCGGAAGTACGCAGCTCAGTACTACTCTTATTCATTATTATGCTAAAAGACATAGACAATAAAGTAACCAACAACAGCCATAGTAACATCTTTTGCAGAAGATACAAAAATTAGGAGGTAATCAGTAATGCAGAAGAGGTGGAGGCCTTTTAAAGGGACACGAACAGAATATACAAATGGTCAGAAGACAACAACGTGAAATTTAACACCGAGAAATTTCAGCTCTTGAGATATGGAAGAAATGAGGAACTTAAACAGAAAACATATTATGCCCCAAATAGACAGGAAATTTAGAGAAGCGAGAAAACAATAGATTTAGGGGTTATAATGAAGAACAATGCGAAATTTCAGACACAAACTCAGATAACGATAAACAAAGCAAAAAGAGTCACGGGACAGGTACAGTACTGAGAACCTTTAAAAGAAGAAACAAAAGAGTAATAATTCCCCTGCTGAAAACAACAATCATACCAAAACTTGAATACTGCTCAGTCTTAACATCCCCATATGAAAAAGAAGAAATTAATAACTAGAGGGAATTCAAAGAAATTGATTGATGGCTGCAAAGAACTCAACTACTGGGAAAGACTTCGTAAATTAAATCTATATTCACTGGAAAGAAGAAAAAGATACACTATAATTTATACGTGGAAAATAATGGAAAAACTGGTACCTAACCTTAAGCTTATCCCAGTAACCACCCAAACAACAATGGAAAATAGGAAAGGTAGAATGTGTAGTGTTCCCAAATTAAAGGCCAGACAAGGAACATCCTCAACTCTATAAGAAAATAGCTTGGTTGTCAGGGTGCCAAGACTATTCGACCAGCTTCCGAAGGAGATCAGGAACATTACTGGTGTCAACGTATAATTCTTCAAGAAAAGACTACAGTAAATGCCTGGCTCATGACGGTACCAGATGAACCGGGTGTGCCTGGCTACGTGCGATGGAGATCACAAGGAGCAACTCGCGCCTTACTAGGCCAAGCCTAGAAGGAAAGGAAACACAGAATGGTGCTTCGTGGTTTTATTCATCATAAATGTTTTTCACGTGTTACTTTCGTGAAATAATGTTCATATATATATATAATATATATATGTGTGTGTGTGTGTATATATATATATATATATATATATATATATATATATATATATATATATATATATACAGTGGCGCTCGCAAATGTTCGTACAGAGAAATATTTCAGTTATATTCGCCCTTATCTTAATAACACGTATTGGATTGTTATGAAGTTTACCATTCGTTTGGAAAACTTTAACAAATAAAAAATTTAACTTCAACATATAATGTAAAACATCAAAGAATTTGAGGAAAATAAAAACAGTTAGAATGCAAACTTTTCGTACATTTATTTACAAAGTTATTTAATAATTTGTGTGTCTACCTGAGGCTTGAAGACTTTAAAAGTTTTATCAGTAGTTGGCTGTTTATTGATTAGAGACTGTTGGCAATTCTGAATTCTAGAATTTTCTCTGCGAATCTTCATGGAAGATGGGTGACTGTATAAGCCATTAGTAAGCAATGGGTCGTCGTGGTAAGGAATATTTACAAATATATCTGTAAATAAACAGATCTTAAGATATCTGTTATTGCTACACACGAGTCTGGAAAGAGTTATAAGAAGATAGGAGAACTTCGAATTCCATTTACGACAGTTGCTGCAGTTATAAAGAAATAGAAAGGTTTTGGAACAATCAAAACTCTACCAAGGATTGAAAGAATGGCTGCTGTGAATCCGTGGGTGAATACAAGTGATATTTGCCAAATATTAAGACTGTCTAAGATCGATGTCCATCCCCCTACTGTAAGGGGTACATTAAGAAAGAATGGTCCGCGTGAAAGAGGTGCACTAAGAGAACCTCTCCTACGAAAAGCGCAAAAAGAAGCTCGTTTAAAGTACTCACGTATCATCAAAATGGTGGATTTGCATTCTGGAAGCAAGTTCTCTGGATAAACAAGACCAAAATTGAATTATTTGGGAACAACGAGCAACGATATATTTGGCGAAAATAAAATACTGCATTCGAGGAAAAAACAGCCTTCCTACAGTTAAATGTGGTGATAGTTTGCCTCTTTGGAAGATGTTTTAATGCTTCTAGTCCAAGAAGACTTATTGTCCTCAATGGAATCTTGAATTCGAAGAAATATCAGGAAATGTTAGAAGAAAATGTATTGCCTTCAGTTCGGGAATTGCGAATGGGTCGCAGTTGGATACTGCAACAAGATAAAGATCCAAAACATAAAAGTAAGAACGCCATGAAATGGCTTCAACAAAAGAATTTGAAGCTTCCCGGATGGCCCAGTCAAAGCTCAGATCTCATTTTAATCGAAAATTTATGGTTTGATTTGAAAAAAGTTGTCCGCAAGAGAAACCGTTCGAATCTGAATGCACTGCAACAATTTTCTTCAGAAGAATGGACTAAAATTTCAACTTAGAAATGTCGAAACCTTTTAGAAAAATACCCAAAACGAATCATTGAAATTATTCAAGTAAAAGGTGGTCACACAAAGTATTAAATGATTTTGTAAGTAAATGTAAAAAAACTTTTGCATTTTAACTTTTTTTACTTTCCTCAAATTCACAAGAAATTCACGCCCGTTCACATCCCGTTCACCCGATACCGGAAGGGATTTTTTGACCAAGAATCTCATTAAAGGGTCCAGCTTATAAGTACCTTCGCACCCTGGACCCTTTAATGAGATTCTTGGTCAAAAAATCCCTTTCGGTGTCGGGTGAACGGGATCTAACCTAGGTGTGAATTTCTTAATGGTCTCTGACTTTCTAGAATGTTCCTTACCTTTCTCATTTATACTTTCTTATACTTACTCACTTTTGTTCATTCGTCTTTCTGTATCCACCTGAAGAGGATGCCAGTGGGCATCGAAACTGTTGTGGAAATAAACTCCGTCTATTAGTGTGGGTTTTATTGTCACATTTCGACCTCCACGTAAAAAAGTGAAGTTTTGCATTTACTATGAAATGTTACTCTATTCTCCTTGGTATTTCTCTAAATGTTTATCCTTTGGAATGTTCCTCTAATCTCCTTGTGTTTCTTCTCCTGAAAGACACTTCCTTTACTTGCTAGTGTATATAAATGAAGCGTTTGTTACTTGTCTTTCATTCATCAGAAAAATTTCACAGGTCCAATTAAAATTTTACTCCTTTTCCAACAATGGGACGTTATAAAACTAACGTGGTATATTCTTACTTCACGCTCCATGGTTCTCGTGAGCATGCAACAGCAGCTTGCAAAGTGACTGGATGTAGTATGATTTTAAAACATTCTTGTGCTACTTATTTAAAGAAACATCTGGAAAGACACCATCAGGCAGAGTTTAATGCTTTAGAAAAAAGAACGGAAGCTTCTAATTCAAAGATGAAAAGATTTTTGCCACAAGATGAGCAGACACTAGATCACACCAACACTAAGCGTATGAAAACTATTCAAGAGATGCTTCGTCCAACAATAAGTAGTCCAATGGATATAAAAACGTTTAATGATGCTATTGGTGAACTGGTAACTTTAAATGGAAGATCATTTTCTGCAGTAGAAGACAGTGGTTTATGTAAGATCATATATAGATCCAATTAAGAACCCACTCAATACATCAATGGACAGGAAGAAAATCTCGAATTTAGTTGATAAGAAAGCTGCAGACATTGTGAAACAAATAAGTGAAGAACTGCAAAACAGAATGTTTTCACTGAAAATAGATATCGCATCTCGTCTGGATAGATCTGTTCTAGCCATTAATGCCCAGTTCATTAATGGAGATTCTTTTCAGATACGAACATTATCTGTTACAGACTTCTCTCATGCTCATTCGGGTGAAAACATCAAGGAACTGGTTTTAAGTGTGCTATTGAAATATAACATAAGCGTTCGTCAAGTGTATTCTGTTACTACTGATAATGCTAGAAATATGGTGAAAGCTGTAGAACTGATCTCGAGTGAAAGAAATGACATTGTAAACGATGAAAGTGATATCAGTGAACTAGATGAGTCAGAATTAGGAAATGTTCTTTCTGTTAAGTGTGCTGTACATACTTTGCAACTTGCAATAAAAGACTCTTTAAATGCAGGATTGCTCGTAAATACTATAGCTCATTCGCGGAAACTTGCTAAGAAGCTGCGAACTCCAGTTATTATGAATATTTTAAAAACAAAGAAGTATCATATGTCTATCGTAGACGTCGTGACGAGGTGGTGCTCAACATATGACATGATCTTCCGTTTAGTGGAACTCCGACCGTTCATTCATAAATTTATTGAACTCATAGGAACCGGTTTAAAACTTTCTTCTCAAGCTTGGGAAAAACTGCAAGAAATTTTGCAAGTATTAGAGTCCACTATAAAAGCTACAGTACGACTGCAAGAATAAAATTTGACTCCAGAAGACTTCTACAAATTGTGGTTTCTCTGTAAAAGTAATATCTCAAAAATTAAATGCGTGCTGGCTCACAACCTTTTAGAATCAATGAATGCTAGAGAGAAGGAGCTCCTACAAAAAGAAGTAGTGATATCATCGTTATATCTGGATCCTAAGTTCAACGTTATGCTATCCGAAGTAGAATAGGAGCGTGCGATTACTCATTTGGCCCAACTTCACACGAAAATGGAATCGACATCTTCGGCAAGCTTGACATCGATATCTTCGGCAAGCTTGGCATCCAGTACATCAGAAGATGAGTTGGAAAACGTGCTCAGAGCTGCTGCAAAAATAAAGAAAAACTCAACTAGTTCTTCGAGATTTTAAGAATATTGAAAGAATTTCAGCAGACAGTAGCCTAATTGCGTGGTGGAACGCAATGAAGATAAAGCATGAGGAGCTGTACAAATTGTCTTTAGTTGTGCATGCTGTTCCAATGACACAAGTTAGTGCGGAATGGCTTTTTTCTCTTTTTAGATTGATTATAAATCCTCAAAGAAACAATTTGTTGCCAGAAAACATTGACAGTATTTTAATTGTTCGCTCTAATTTTAACATGTGAGTTTACAAGGTATTTGCATTTTGTACATAATAAACAGGTGCATTTGATTGTTTTATTCCTCTTTCTAATACTATTATTTATATATTTTATAAATGTCGTGTGCTTTAAAATGTAAAAAGTGTACGAATTAATAAAACATTTCGAATTGAAAGTTTTCTGTTAAATGAAGCGAATAAGTAAAAAAAAAAAAATGATGAGTGTTTCGTGCTGATTCAGTTGGCTATAAATGCTTATAATGGGCCGGCCAAAATTTGAAAAGTCCTCTAGAACAAAACTTAACGGCGTTTTTTGTTAATAGCAGGCACCCACCTTAGATAAGTAGTATTGAGGATGCCAAACAAGATGTGGGTGGATGCCACTCTCAATTTTGGGTTTGAAGGTCCCATACAAAGTTACAAAAGTAAAATTCTGAAAAATTCCGAATTTTTGCATTTCAGTGGTGGCTCTATGTAACAACGTGTTTAAAAGTGTATCATTAGCACATAAAGCATATTTTTGTGATTTTATGAATAATAATTGAATGTAGCTATGACTCTGGATGTCTTTATTTCCATTAAAACTACATTTAGCATGCTGGGTGAGGTGCGCATGTGCCTACTACTACCATAGTACAAGTAATAGCATACTTTCACTTGTTGAATATTTACACTGCACTGGCTGGCCAGACATTGGTTTGGTATATGCAATTAAAAGAGTGCAGACAGTGCCAGCTGGTAAAATAATAATGATAATACTGCTAAAGGATAGGTATGTTTCGAATTGTTTCAATATATTTATGGCTACTACATACTGCCATTCCCACTTGTCTTTGCAGACAGGGAGCTCATCAACAATGGACCATGTAGCTGTCATCAAGCGCAAGATGAAACGTCAGGATGTCAGTGAGGATTATTGCTTCTTCTGCCAAAGCAGCGCTGGTGACCTGCGCACAGCATCAGCAGAAGGAAGAACAAGAACTATGACTGTGTGCGGAGAGAAAGAACCTGGGAGATACCTACTATCTTGATGTTTTACAAAGACTGGAAAGTCATTCCAAGGATGATCTTAATGCATTGGAACTGAAGTGGCATAAATCATGCTACTCTTTTTTCACCTCTGAAGGCGAACTCAAAGGGCTGCGAAGTCAGTAGCAGATCATGGGTGCATCGGCGACCACAAAAAGTGCAGGCTCTCAGGCTTTTCCCCCAAAGCGAAGACGTTCAACACCAGTGATTGACTGGACCCCTGCATGTTTTGCCAAAAGAAGACCACAAAGAAACTGCACAGGGTGGAGACAATGGAGAAGTCAGATAACTTGATCCAGCGTGCCAAACACAACCCTGTCACGAGCATACCGTTGTCAGCGATGAGTGATGTGATTGCAGTTGAAGGCTGCTATCATGTGGCATGTTTGGTGACATTTGAGAGACGTACTAAAAAACAAGCGGTGTCAGAGGAGCAGCAAGGGCCTGAGAATGAGTGCATGACGAAGCTGTGCAAAGACTTGACAGTAGGCCTATCTCGTGGTCACGTATACGACATGGGAGACGTCCTGGACAGATTTGAGAGGATGTGTAATGACACCGGCATCACCGTGAAATACTCCAAGAGAACAACGTTCTACGAAGATGTTCAAAGGCTGCTTGGATCAAACGCCAGCTATGTACGCCCATTGTCAAGGGGCCCGCTGCTGATTTACCCTGGAGAGAGCTCAGATTTCATCATCTCCAAAGCACTGGCTAAGTCTTGTGAACAAGGTCCTGTCACCTCTGAGTCAGAGTCTACTGAAGAAGAAGATGCTGATGTCCGCATGTGTGCCACTAGCAGCATATTCCAAGATATGGTACACGTGGCTCTGAAGGTTCGACAAGATCTTCTTGAAGCTCCTGAACACTCCCAGACATGGCGAGGTCTTGATCAGGAACACGTTGATCGCGTCATACCCGACAGTCTGTACCTGTTTCTACGATTGCTCTTTGGGGGAATGGATACTGTGGATGAGGGAAGTGAAGAGGACCAGAAAGTGAAGCAGAGTGTGTGTAGCATTGCCCAGGACATAGTCTATGCAGTCTCCAACCGACGAAAGTTGACACCAAAGCATGTGGGCTTGGGTCTTACTCTGCACCAAGCCACCCGCTCAGAAGCACTCCTAGATCTGTTCCACGCGGCAAATCACACTATTCCTATCGACACTGTAAGAAGGATAGACATCACCATCGCTCAGAACATCCTGGAGAGGTATGCTGAAAATGGATGTGTCTACATCCTTGACACCATCGTCAAAGAGAGAATGATTCACTGCTCTTGTGACAATATAGACAACATAGATGTCTTGGAGTCAACCTTAGACACGAAGAACACCTTCCACAGCACTCAACTGATGGTATGGCAGAGAGGCCCCCCCCCTCCACAGCAGAGTCATGGCCAAAAGGGTGGCAAGCACAAGAGATCGAAATCTATCAAACCTGATGACCTACAGGAGTTCGAAAGACTGGACCAGGCTACCCTCCCATCTGGCAAGAGACCATCTCCTCCTGACTACGACAGTGACATAGACGACTTGTCACATGAACCTGAGAGGGACCGGGCACGTGCCAAGGACTTGGCCTGGGTGGTGTCACGCATCCATGATGAAGCGATATCCGTTCCAAGCTGGGAGCACTCAATCAATCTGTCAGCACTGCGGATCCACCAGTAACGACCGCCGGGATGTTGCCAATCCTGCAGGCACCAGCAGATGACAATGACACCATGACCACCGTCATCAATCGCTTCATTGCCATTTCTGAGTATATCAGCCAGAAGTACATCATCATCACTGCTGATCAGCCTCTGTACAGCAGGGGTAAGGAACTGGTCTGGGCAAACTCGAAATGGCGAAATTTGCTTTCGCCAATTAGTTTGGCGAAGGCAGGAGGAGAGATGAATTCGACATCGAAGTCTGAGCTGATGAACATCCTGATGGCTCAGCAGACCATAAGCTCAGAGGTTCCAACCTCTGATATGAAGACCTGTGTGATGAGAGATGGCCATGCACTCATCCAAGCCCTTGGCAAGCCTGGCGGCTGTCGGACATTCGGCGACTATACTGAAGTTTTCTTCAAGGCCGTGACGAGTTATTTCAATGAACACACAACAAGAATTGATGTCATCTTTGATCGGTACGCAGGGGAAGAATCGATCAAAGCAGTTACCAGGCCAAAGCGTGCAAGCAAGAAGAAACCGATTCGGAAAGTCATTGATGGCCCACAAGTTCCACTGCTTGAAGTGTGGAAAAACTTCATGGCCCTGGATACAAACAAAGCTGACCTAGCCTTGTTTCTGTCTAACGTCATCACTGAGGAGGGCAGAGATCATTCAAGAAAGATATCAACTGGTGACAGACGGTGGCTTCTCTGAAGCCACTGAAGTACGGTCAACCAGGCGACATGACGTTCCACTGCATAGCAACCATGAAGAGGCGGACACCAGGCTCATCCTTCACTCATGTGATGCAGCGTCCCAGGGCTATGAACGAATACTGGTAGTGTGCAGAGATACTGATGTAATGGGCTGCTGATTCACTTCGTTTGCACCAAGGTCGCTGAAGTGTGGATGCTGTGCGGAACGGCCAAGAACCGAAAATGCTACCCCGTGCACGATGTATTCAAGAGTTTGTCGCCCCCAGTCAGGGACAACCTGGTCAGCTTCCACGCTTTGACCGGGTGTAACACAGTCTCGCCCTTCAGTGGTCATGGAAAAATGAAGTGTTGAAAGGTGTTCAGGGACCACCCACTCCTGCTGCGCGTCATTGGTCGAGATGGGGATATCGCAGATGTTGAGAAGTTTGTGTGTCATTTGTATGGCACCCCGGAACAACACACAGTTGATGACGCCAGAGTTCACCTTTTTGGGAAGGCCAAGAAGACTCTGGAAATGCTCCCACCGATAAAGGATGCCCTGGAGCTCCACGCCAAGCAGGCAAACTATCAGGTCAAAATATGGCTCCAGGCTGACAAAGAGCACGTAGATGTTGAAGATCCAGTGGACACTTCAGCCTGGAAGTTGGAAGATGGGAGCCTCCTACCAGTGTGGACAAGATTTCCTCCAATCCCGGAAGCCTGCCTGGAGCTTGTTGCTTGTGGTTGCAAGAAAAATTGCAAGACAGCTAGATGCAACTGCTTCAGGAAAAGGATGAAGTGTACGACAGCTTGTGGTTGTGACGACAGCGGTTGCTGTAACCCAGCTGGACAGTAGCTTTATGTCTCTCTTCCGGGCTGAAAACGAGAGAAGCTGGAATGTGCTGTAAGGAACTAATAACTATGTTCTTAAATGATTGCAATCCACACAATTATGACTGTCAGTGCAGCATTTCGGTGCTGTTCATCAAGAAACGTGAACTTGTAGATGTTACTAGTGTGTAAACTGTATAGTTATGGGGCTATATTTTCTGCTTTGTGATTTAGTTTTGATAATTCTGTTACTGTGAGTACTTAATTCATGCCATCAAACTTATTAGGCACTAATCATTTTAAAATAAATTGTTTTGACAAACAGACTTGCTCAATGTTTTTTTCGCCAATTAAAATAAAAAATCACAAATTTTTAGCACAATTTCGGTCGTGATTCACTTGAATTTGACCTTGAGTTGGTAATTCGGATGGAATAAGCGTGTCATCATACTTCTTTATCACTAAGTGTGGCAAAATGAAACAGTTGGTCAAACCAATTGGCTCAGAATTTTTTTTTTAAATTAAAACTAGAAAATATAATTTTTTGCACAGTTTGACCTCGAAAATGACCTTCAAAGCCAAAAGCGAGAGTGGCATCCACCTGCATTTTATTCCTCACCCACAGGTACACTGATTTAGCATGGGTGCCAGCTATTAACAAAAAACGCCGTTCAAAATCGATTTTTGAATTTTGGCCGGTCCACTATTACATGTTTAATCATACAAAAGTAAAGATAGTTACCAAAGCGAAGTCTCTCTTTGAAAACAGAAATCGAATGCAAACACAAATATAAAATTAAATCTGAATTTGTCAATAGGGGACCCCCCAAAAAAATAATATAAATAGTATAAAGAAATTCTTAAAGAAATCTTAAAAAAAACAACCTTGAATCGAAAAATAAACTCAAATCGAAAACTGGACTTAAAAATTTATCATTTTCCCATCCTGATATATATATATATATATATATATATATATATATATGTGTGTGTGTGTGTGTGTGTGTGTGTGTGGTGTGCCTCGGTGGTGTAGTGGTTAGCGTCGCTGACTACGAATCCATCGGCCCCGGGATCGAGAACCGGTGACGGCAGGCGGCGCGCAACAAAACCCAGCTGTTCATCTTTCCACACAATAAAAATATTGGTTGGTAGATAAATGGGTACCCTGGGTAGCCTAGTGGTTGAGACGTTGGGCTGGTGGTCGGGGTTGGTTCTGATTCCACGTTAAACTGTAGGTTTAATATGGAGTGACAAGCTTGACCTTCGTCAGAATGAACAATTCGGGAGGAAGCAAAACCAAGGTTAAACCGAATTATATATATATATATATATATATATATATATATATATATTAATAACAATACTAACAATAATACAGCGCGGAAACGCGTTTTATAAGAATTTACTTTAAAAAAGGAGTGTGAAAATTGTATAACAAAAATGACTGTATAAATATGACATCCTGTATCCTGCATGATCACTTACATTTTGCAAAAATAAAATTATATAATAAAAAAATTCATATTTGAATTTTTTTTTTCTCTTTGGTTGAGATCATTCCTTATTTTTTAAATCTTCTTTTTTTTTTTTTTTTTCCTAACGTGATCGAAACTGCGTAGAAACACGTTTAATTTTATCCCTGGTCGACTCGAGTTGTGTGAATTTTACTAACGGATTATTAAATCTGCAGGAAAACAGATATCACCACTTTCACGCACACGCACACGCACACGCACACACACACACACACACACACACACACACACACACACGATGATGTCTTTATGAAATACGTTTGTCACCTCAATGAGAAATTTGATTTCCGCAATTTTAATTCTTTTAGCCTCTTTCAGTAAACTTGATTCATACTTGACAAATCAGTAAACATTACAGGTAATTCCAAATATAAAAATATCATCATGATTTTAACATTTACAGTAGTCTACCTTTAATTAAATATATTTTAAAATGAACATTTGTATATTTAATCTAGAATTCACTGCAACGTTATATCCATATAAGTAAAAATAGTAAAAGGATGAGTGGACAGTATTTGTTGAACTGTAATTTGTCTCTCTTTATTGTATTTTGTAACTTACAGTACGATATACAGACATAATATATGAGCGAGTGAATTTCCTCATAAATACAGTTAAAGTTAGTGATATACATACATACATACATACGTACAGACTATATATATATATATATATATATATATATATATATATATATATATATATATATATACACGAAAGGCCTTGGAATCGTTTTTCTTTTTCCTTGTGAGTTTGCAGCTATATATATATATATATATATATATATATATATATATATATATATATATATAAAATGTAATGTTATAATGTTTCAGACTAACAAAGACCCTTGGATCCACTCATGGCTGGTCTACCTAAACTGTGGTTGTAATTGTGTAATGCGCATGTCCTCCGTAGTGGCGGAGAGGACCTACAATTTTACGTGGGTTCTGAACCACAAAAACCTTAGTTTTACTACCTTAAACTATACCCAATCTATCAACATACGCGTCTAATCGATTTTTAAACATGTTTTAGACGTGCTACTAATTACTTCTACCGGCAAACTATTCCACCTATTTACTATTCTATGCATAAAAAGGTTTTTGGCAACTGCTGTCTCGAACCTTCTACTTGTCGAGACAGCAGTTGCCAAAATATATTTTATATATATATATATATACTGTATATATTATTATATTATTATATATATATATTATATATATATTTATATATTCACATTAACTCCCATTTCTTTTATATATACAAAACTTACCCCATGAAACGTATATTAGTATCTTCCACACAATAATTAATTTTCTCTCCGATTTCCATAAAATTTACACGAGAACGCGTGGATTACATCACTTCTTAAATTATAATTACAGTGTTGCGAAAGATACTCCCAAATCTTCTTTGTTTTCGTCTCTCTTTCTGGAAATTTATGTTTGGAATGTATCGACAGTCTGTTTTAAATTCATTTATTTTTTTATCTTTTAAATTATTTGAAATTCCATTAAAATCTCTCTCTCTCTCTCTCTCTCTCTCTCTCTCTCTCTCTCTATATATATATATATATATATATATATATATAATGGTGAGCATAATACTGATGCAAGAAGTTATTTCTGGGAACACCCTCCTTTTTTTTTTTTGATCACCCTGTATATAGGAGAGGAGAATACCGGTATGATAAACTTTACTTCCTGGTTTACTAAAAATCAGATGTTTAGCGGTCGTACATTCCATCACCAGCGTTTCACGAGAAGAGTAACTATACAGTGTGTAAAACCCCCCAATTAAAATTAAAATTATATTTCAAATTTTAATTTAAATTAAAAACAGAAATTAAAGATTATTTAAACTTTAATTAAAAAAATAATGGATGTTTTTCTTTAAAATACCCTCCCCCCCTCCAATTTCTCTTTTCATTTGGTAACAATTTTTTGGTTAGGTTAAGTCGCGATATTTTCGTTAAAACTAATGAAAATATCACGACTTAACTTAACCGAACCTAACCAAATGCTTTAATAAATTGTTACTAACTGAAAAGAAGAAATTGGGGGAGGGGGGGGGGGGTGCTATAAAGGAAAAGATCCCCTCCTAAAAAAATCAATACTTAAAAGATTGAAAATGAAACATTAATTTGATTAAAATATCCCTCATCCACTGTTTCTTAATTCTGTTAATACCACGTACCAGAACAGCAATGTTAAGTCTGAAGTTGATGCCAATTATACCTTATCGTTTTTTAATTGGTATCATTATCGCATTTACAGATAAATCTTGCCATACCCACAATTATCGCAAAACGACGTTTACTAATTTAAGAGCTAAATTTTAAACGTTATCAGGTACCCTAATTAATTTTCGACGTTCATATTCATTTCCATCGTATTTTAAAATAAGAATTGGATCACCTGAAGATCAGGGCCCCCAGCCTTCTTTAGTTAGTTTTATAGGATCAACTGAAGATGAGGGCCCCCAGCCTTCTTTAGTTAGTTTTATAGGATCAACTGAAGATGAGGGCCCCCAACCTTCTTTAGTTAGTTTTATAGGATCACCTGAAGATCAGGGCCCAAAGCCTTCTTTAGTTAGTTTTATAGGATCAACTGAAGATGAGGGCCCCCAGCCTTCTTTAGTTAGTTTTATAGGATCACCTGAAGGTCAGGGCCCCCAGCCTTCTTTAGTTAGTTTTATAGGATCAACTGAAGATGAGGGCCCCCAGCCTTCTTTAGTTAGTTTTATAGGATCACCTGAAGATCAGGGCCCCCAGCCTTCTTTAGTTAGTTTTATAGGATCAACTGAAGATCAGGGCCCCCAGCCTTCTTTAGTTAGTTTTATAGGATCACCTGAAGATCAGGGCCCCCAGCCTTCTTTAGTTAGTTTTATAGGATCAACTGAAGATCAGGGCCCCAGCCTTCTTTAGTTAGTTTTATAGGATCACCTGAAGATCAGGGCCCCAGCCTCTTTAGTTAGTTTTATAGGATCACCTGAAGATCAGGGCCCCAGCCTTCTTTAGTTAGTTTTATAGGATCAACTGAAGATCAGGGCCCCAGCCTTCTTTAGTTAGTTTTATAGGATCAACTGAAGATCAGGGCCCCCAGCCTTCTTTAGTTAGTTTTATAGGATCACCTGAAGATCAGGGCCCCCAGCCTTCTTTAGTTAGTTTTATAGGATCAACTGAAGATCAGGGCCCCCAGCCTTCTTTAGTTAGTTTTATAGGATCACCTGAAGATCATGGCCCCAGCCTTCTTTAGTTAGTTTTATAGGATCAACTGAAGATCAGGGCCCCCAGCTTCTTTAGTTAGTTTTATAGGATCAACTGAAGATCAGGGCCCCCAACCTTCTTTAGTTAGTTTTATAGGATCACCTGAAGATCAGGGCCCCCAGCCTTTTTAGTTAGTTTTATAGGATCAACTAAAGATCAGGGCCCCCAGCCCTTCTTTAGTTAGTTTTATAGGATCACCTGAAGATCAGGGCCCCCAGCCTTCTTTAGTTAGTTTTATAGGATCACCTGAAGATCAGGGCCCCCAGCCTTCTTTAGTTAGTTTATAGGATCACCTGAAGATCAGGGCCCCCAGCCTTCTTTAGTTAGTTTTATAGGATCAACTGAAGATCAGGGCCCCCAGCCTTTTTAGTTAGTTTTATAGGATCAACTGAAGATCAGGGCCCCCAGCCCTTCTTTACTTAGTTTTATAGGATCACCTGAAGAACAGGGCCCCCAGCCTTCTTTAGTTAGTTTTATAGGATCACCTGAAGATCAGGGCCCTCAGCCTTCTTTAGTTAGCTTTATAAGGCTAACTAACGAAAATATCACGACCGAACCTAACCAATTGTCAAGGGCGTACAGTTGACCTAACGACTGGTTAGGTTAGGTCGTGATATTTTCGTTAGTTAGCCTTATATGGCTAACTAAAGAAGGCTGGGGGCCCTGATCTTCAGGTGATGCTAACAATTTCCTAGCTAGCTGCACCAATTTCAGTCGTTGTGCATAAAAGATTAAATAAGCCAGTGAATTTTGAGAAATCATTTAACTCAACAGTCTAGAAAAATGTGCTCTATTCTATCAATCCCTGTAGGGGTAACTTAAGCGGATCACCTGAAGATCAGGGCCCCCAGCCTCAATTACCAAATGATATCTTCGTTAAAACTAACGAAAATATCACGACTTAACCTAACCAATCGTCAAGGGCGTACAGTTGACCTAACCGGGCATTCAATTGAATTTATTGTTATATTTGGTACTGTAAAGCAAAAAACAAAAATACATGGGGGCCCTGATCTTCAGGTGATCCACTTATATAAGCTCATCTATTAGAAAAAATTGAAAAAAATATTAAAAGAATTTAACCCCAGAATCTCTTGAAGTTCAAGGTCAATATTGTAATTAATTTTCAGCTCATCCAGTGAACACCTGAAAACACCCAATTTTGTAAAATCAATCCGAATTAACCAACTGTACAACAACTAAACCTTCCAAAGTTAAATTTACAACCGCAGCGGGAAGTATCGGTGATCATGACCTTGAAATTATACGAATCGAAACTTATCTTAAATTTCTGATGAATCCTGCAACTACAACTATGTTTTTCATTTTATAGGTGGTTAATTATTTAACATTTCAACACATGTTAACAATTTTAATTTTCATTTTAACCTTCAATTTGCCATTTTTTGTAACCTTCAATTTTCAGGGTCATAAATATTTTCATTTGCAGTGTTTCCTCTTCATTATTTGTTTGTGGTTTCAGGCCCGCCACACACACACACATATATATATATATATATTAGTATTTAAGATTGGAAATGTCACATTTATTACAGTATTAAGAATCTTTATCTTAATAAATATATATTATATTTATTTTAAGATTGGAAATGTCACATTTATTACAGTATTAAGAATCTTTATCTTAATATATATACAGGGCGTCCCAAAAAAATGTATACACACTTTAAATAATTATAAAGGCAGTGTTTATTAAAATACATTTCATTTTCAAAATGTAATAGAATCTACAGACATTATTTAATTGTTTTGTCAACGCCTGTTTTCAAACTGACGTCCGTTCTGGTCCAGGCACTGCTGATAACGCGAAGCAATGGAATCGCGAACATCACGAAACATTTCGTTTGGTATTTGTGTGCATTCTCGTTCAATGGCTGCTCTCAATTCAGCGACTGTTGCAGGTTTTATAGCGTAGACTTTGTCTTTTAAGTATCCCCATAAAAAAAAGTCTAGTGGTGTGAGGTCTGGTGAACGCGGAGGGTATTCTACGAAACCCCTTCGTCCAATCCACATCCACATCGTGCCAAGTACCACTCGCAATACTCCACTCTTCGGTCCGGATCATCATCATCTTCATTAATAGCATGGACTAATCTTGGAATGTAACTTTTCCATTGACAGCGCTTCAAAATGCGTTGGACAGACGATTCTGAAATTCCTACTCACGACTCGCTTGCCGCACAGATTTTCTTGGACTTTGGTGATACGTTTCCAGTACTCTTTCTTGCTTTGTGGGGCTTGTCGATGTCCGTGGTCTTCCGGAACGCTTCTTGTGGACATTCTGAACAGTTCCATCGGCTTCAAACTTATCTCTAATTCGAGTGATGGTAAGTCGCGTTGGTGGATCTGTTTGAAACTCCCTCCTAAACTGTCTTTACACTTCAACTGCGTTTTCACACTTCCAGTAGCATTTTAGAATAAATTTCCTTTGTTCAAAGCTTAGTCTGACTGCCATTATTAATTCTAATGGGTTTAACTTGGAAAGAAAGAAACATCAATTGAGCTATCAGCTGTTAAAGTGGGTATACATTTTTTTGGGACGTCCTGTATATTTATTAGTGGTGGACCGGATGTCAAGTTTTTCAACATCTGCGGATGCAGATTTTTAATTTCAATATCTGCGGATGCGGATATTTAGTTAATCTATCAATATAATATAGAATTATGAATATATGACAATTTTTCAAATTTCGTGATATTACTATTATGGGTGCCCGGACATTTCGCTACTAGGACACTTCGTTACCATATATAAATTTACCAGTAAGTAAAATTAAAAAGGTAATAAAATTTATTAAAAAATTACGAGAATTATTAAATGAATACAAGGATTATTACATGAATTATTAAAAGAATTTTATTTTTTAAAAAGAATGAAAGAATGCGTAAAACATTTGATACAATAAAATATCTAAAAATATTTAAGATTATGCGCAATAGCGCGAAGGAATTCCAGTTTATTTCCAGAATCGTATCTTCTCAGTAAATTATGGATCCTCTGCTCACAGTCCCTATACTTTTTCTTCTTCCGAGTTGCGTTTAGGTTAGGTTAGGTAACGCTACAGTATAAACAATTAAAAGAACAACGAAAATATAAGAATTAGAAGAACAAAAGGCAAAGGATATAAAAAAAATATTCCAATCAAACCAATTAAAATGTAGATAGAGGAACCAACCTTTATGGAAGCGCGAGTGACCAGACACTGAATTGCTAATAAAGAAGCCCTAACAAGGTGAATAACGGCAAGTATTTTTCTCGGAAATTCTAAAGTTAGTTGGTACGTTATGTTGCTATTTTTGTATTTAAGTAACCAAAAGGGGAGAGGCAGAGGGATCAATGTTAAATGTCGGTTTTTATAAAAAGAGATTCTAAAATTCTAAAAATTCTAAGAGAAGTGTCATCAGATGATTAGGCTAAAATTTTAAAATGTTTATCCAAAAGGGCAAGATTGCAGGACTGGGCATGTTCTCTTATAGGTAGGCTGACCATATTTCCTTGAGACAAAAACGGGACATTGGGATGGCGAAAAAGGGACGGGGTTATGTAATATTTGTATTCATGAAAAAGTAAGTACATAAACGGGACAAAATTGACATTTTTATTAAAACGACGGGACGGCCAGGAAATATTAAAAAAACGGTACTGTCCGTTCAAAACGGTACGTATGGTCAGCCTACTTATAGGAGAAAATTCTTTAACGACAGCGAAGTTAGATGCCGGTAGCGAAATGTCCGGTAGCGAAATGTCCTAGTAGCGAAACGTCCAGTAGCGAAATGTCCGGTAGCGAATTGTCCAGTAGCGAACGGTCCTAGCACCACTATTATGGCAGGCAATGCATAAGAATTAAAATTTAATAATATTAATGTTTTCATTATGATAAAAATAATAACTTTCTCAAGAGTTTCAGCCACAGAAAATTCAATGAAACAAGTTTCATTCAATTTTCTGTGTTACCACGTATTTTATTTTGAGGTTTATATACAGGGTGTCCGAGAATTATCTGTACAATTTTTGGCTGTTATTAAAAGTCAACCATGAAGTGTAGAAATTCCAGTGTTGTCCCATTTTACAGAGAATCTCATTAAGTTTTTTTTTATACCACGTTTTGACAAGTTTTTTAGAAATGTACGCGGGTGGCAGACATTGATGATTTAAAAGCAAGAATCACAGCTGCTATTGAGCGAATTGATGTGGATATGCTGCAGCGTACATGGCAACATTTGGATTATCGATTGGATGTTTTGCGAATCACTGATGGTGCACATATCGAATGTTTGTAACAACGTCACTTTAATAGAAGAAACTTTTGAAAATACAGATTCTAAATAATCTTGTTTAAGAATTTTACGTGTGTTATCAAGAATTTTATTAAAAGATGAAATTGTACAGATAATTTTCGGACACACTGGAATTTCTAAAAAACTTGTCAAAACTTGGTATCAGAAAAAACTTAATGAGATTCTCTGTAAAATGGGACAACACTGGAATTTCTACACTTCATGGTTCATGGTTGACTTTTAATAACAGCCAAAATTGTACAGATAATTCTCGGACACCCTGTATTTGTTTGTTCATTAATAATTAATACTTTCCATGAAATGTGTATGACTGGGCCTTATAAGCTACTTTATAAGCTAATTTAATTGTAAATTGTATACTTTATTAGAGGTAATATCCGCATAACATCCGCAGTCAGAAGTGCGGATGCAGATGCGGATATCCGGTCCACCACTAATAATAATGTATATATATATATATATATATATTATATTATATATATATATATTATATAATATATATATATATATGTGTGTATATATATATATATATATATATATTATATATATATATTAACCTCCACATCTTTTATAAATAAACCTTACCCCATAAAACGTATGAGTTTAAATCGTCTTAAACAGTTGCGAAACAGGGTAGAGGAGAAAGATCTCACTTTATAAACAGTACTGCCTACTATACAGTGTACTAAATTTCATATAAATTGTAGGTTGAATTTTGCGAATCCTATAGTTAAAAGTGTCAGTAGAGCCTTACACCCTTAAATTCATAGGGATTTATAGCCCTTTTATTCATAGCCCTTTTGTTCATAGCCCTTTTATTCATAGCCCTTTTGTTCATAGCCCTTTTATTCATAGCCCTTTTGTTCATAGCCCTTTTATAAAAAAAAAACTGAAGTCTTTGCAATAGAATGATACTGCGCTGATGACATAAAAAAGGCACTTGGATTATAAAAGGGGCACTAATATATTGTAATGACAGACGAAAATGCATATAAGTGAACCGTGAGAAAGACCGGTACGAGTTTACGACTATTTTAATGTTAGCCAAAGAGAGAATAGACATCCTTATTAATCCAGCGTCCAAACGCTTCCTAAATAAAAAAAACATTTATTTATATATATGTAATATATATATATACACGCTGCAAACCCACAAGGAAAAAGAAAAACGATTCCAAGGCCTTTCGTGTATTCAGAGCTACACCTCGTCAACATTCATTCATTTCACGTGTTTAAGTGTGAAATTCATTCCGTATATATATACACACGTGTGTTATCCATTAAAATTTACATTTCCTTTCAATAGTCAGAAAAATAAACAGCAAAGTTTACAACAAAGCAAAAATAATGTCATTAAATTTGAGATACTTTTTTTTTTTTTTTTTTTTGTAAAATTTACGAACGATTAAAAATATTGTAATTTATTGAAGGAATTCTCGCGTAAAAGGAGTGTAGCTAAAAATAAAATCTGATTTAATATATATTTGTAAATAAATTATGCTTTTAATAAATTTAAATAAATTGCTAAATTTATATAATATGTAGAATATTACTGGTAATTTTAAAAGAATCTATTAGTAATAGGAAATGGAAATAGCTAAACGCTAAAGCAATTTCAATTTCTATTTTAAATATTTAGCAATAATTTGTGCATTTGTCTGCTCGTAAATTTCACGAAACACCAAAATTCAATTACACAAAAAGTAATCAAAGAACGCAACCCAGTTGTCCTGTCTCTTCCCAATGAAAAATGAGACGGTAAATAAACGTCATAAAAGTTTGTAAAACGTTAATAAAACGTTTACGAAACGTCACTAAAACGTACGAAACGTTACTAAAACGTTTACGAAATGTCACTTAAACGTACGAAACGTTACTAAAACGTTTACGAAACGTCGTTAAACAGTACGAAACGTTACTAAAACGTTTACGAAACGTTGTTAAACCGTACGAAACGTTAATAAAACGTTTACGAAACGTCACTAAAACGTACGAAACGTCACTAAAACGTACGAAACGTTACTAAAACGTTTACGAAACGTCGTTAAACCGTACGAAACGTCACTAAAACGTTTACGAAACGTTAATAAACGTTTTTTGACGTTCACTAATCGTCTCATTTCTTGCTGGGAATGTTATTCGACTCAATGCAATTAGTAAAATTTTGTTTGACCTATTAGGCAATAATTCCTCCACGAACCATCACATGACTAGATCAGTTACGAAAGCATTATTAGAACTGGCCGTAAAGCAAAACAATTAATATTTAATAAAGAGTATTATAAGCAGGTCGATAGAGTAGAATGTGATCATCTCTGGATCTTACACTAGCTAATACCTTCCTTTGTTTCCATGAATCTAAGTAGTTGGATAACTGTCGGGTGCGGTTCAGACCTATTTTATATAGAAACTATGTTGATGATACTTTTTTAATGTTTCAGTCCAAAGACCTATCTCGCTATTCCCATATATTATACTGAGCAAAACATGTATTTATGAACACACTGGTAACTCGATCCATACAAACAGAGCATTCAACAAACCAACTACCTCTAACACATACAGTATATAACCACAACAACACGAGCAGCCACCTATTTTCTCAGTTCGATATGAACTCAACCATAGACTATCCCAAGCCAGTCTGAGAAGTGGGGAGATGGGTACAGTGACGAGCCCGCTGCACGTAATGTGGTCGACGCAATTCCCCTTTAAAAAGGACTTATTTTTCTTGGTCATCTGTAATGTAGTGACATTTAGATGGTTCGAATCCTGCGTAAAGCTGTAAATCCTCTCCGTCAGATGACCTTGGTCGCTACGAAGGAAGTTAAGCGATCAATTATTATTATTTATTTATAGATTTAGGTAATTATTCGATTTACCCCTGCGGGTCGATTTTGATATGAGAATAGGTTTTTCTAGTGTATTTTGGTGTGTTTTATTCAAATCTGACCTTCATTTCTTGTGCAAATGAGCGAATTTTGAACCAGAATACACCAGAAAAACCTATTCTTATAATATAACCAACCTAACCAAAACCTAACCTAATCTAACCTAACCTAACCTAACACGTTTGGACTTTTTGTTTCTGGTCTGACGGTTACAGACAAAGGCATGTCTCTCTTTCTTATAAATTAAATGGTTTCTACACTTGGACACACTCGAGAATTGGGCAAAATACCGTATGACCTGAAAATACTAACTGTCTCGTCGTCATTAGTATGTACCCGGCGAATTACGTCGAAATACGATAACTCGCAACCAGAGCACGTACCGGATTCCATTTCGAATTTGTCACTGGTTGGCGCGGAAGAAATTTGAAATCAACGCATGTGCGAAGTAGTTCCTATCATTTGCGCATGTGCTGAACATGTTACGTCACGGCAGACACAGATGACGTCAGGGATTTCTACATGAAGCAGTACCGGTGAACATATCGCGCAATTGAAAGTAGCGCTACCTTTGAGAGTAAATAACTGAAAAACTAAGAATTTGCACAAGAAACGGCTGTTATATACGCCTCGGTGGTGTAGTGGTTAGCGTCGCTGACTACGAATCCATCGGCCCAGGGTTCGAGACCCGACGGCAGCCGGCGCGCAGCAAACCCAGCTGTTCAACCTTCCACACAATAAAGAAAGTGGTTGGTAGATAAATGGGTACCCTAGGTGGCCTAGTGGTTAAGACGCTGGGCTGCTGATGGGGCGTGGTTCGGATTCCACGTTAAACTGTAGGTCTAAGGTGGAGTGAAAAGCTTGACCTTCGTCAGAATGAACAGTTCGGGCGGAAGCTAACCAAAGGTTATATTTGGAATCAGTATAAAAAACTGATTATTTATGTGATACGCAAATAGTTGAATGCTCCCGCAGGGGACAATCGAATATTAACCCAAACTTAAACTCCAGAGTGACCAGAAAGTCCCTTTGCAGTGAAATTACAGCAGATCTGTATGTTCCCCAGGTTTTTCATGCAAAGGGACTTTGTGGCCACCCTGTACATATAAATTTTACACAATTTTCACGCTTTTGAGGTAATAAATTTCCTTATTTTAAACTTGTTAGTTTCAGGTTTTATTTCTTTTTAAAATTTTTACGTTATCAAACTTTTAATATTTATTATGTCATTTTGTTTGTATATTTTAAATTTTAATTTCGACTTTCATTCGTATATTATGAATTGGTCATTTTTATCGAAGGATTTTTTTCTTTTAAATTTTAGATTTTAAAGTTTAGAACTCCCCCTTTAATTAAATTTCTTTTTTAACTTTTTAATTTTTAAAAAATATTATCCACTTTAAAATTCTTTTCAGTTTTCAAGTTTACCCATATTTATTTAATAAACATGTAAAAGTACCCCAAATTAAATGGGTAAAGTGCCCCCAAACCCGTAGTAGCTAGTATGCGAGGCCAGAACGCTAACTACTTACCTATTTATAAGATCAAAGAATCTTCTATCGTGAGCAAATAAGTCTTAACTCGCATAAGCCCTCCTCTCGCATGTCAAGTGAGAGAAGATGTCCCGTGTTCCATCTGTTGCGAATAAATGCGTGGTTAATCGTGTATCAGAGACCGCATTTTGGGGTACCTCCTTTGGACAGTGTATATATATATATACAAAGGTGGGCACCCGGGCCTCATAAAGGACCGACGGTCCCGGTCCCGGTCCTTGCCTCAAACTGGACCGACGGTCCGGTCACGGTCCTTTCTGAAGATATGACCTAGGAACGACTCGGTCCTCGGTCCTTATATATAATATAAGTGAAAAATTTGATTAAAATGAAAAATGAAATTAAAGACACCGGAAATCTTTAATTTTATTAACGTAAATTATAATTAATACAATACATAAATGATGAAAAAAAGTTATTAAGTTAAATGCTTGAGTTTCCCTTCAAGAAGACTAGCATTTCAAAATGGCTGTCACTGAGCCCTGACCTTTTCGGCTTGAGGACGTCCTTCCCCAAAGAGAAGGGCCTCTCCACGGCGGCACTGGATGGGATAGGCGTGTTAAACTTGATGAACAAGTCCTTCAGGTGTTGAAACAAGTTTCAGTTCAGTCTCAGTCTCTTTCTGAGTCTTCTGGAGGAAACGATCCATCTTTTTTAGAACTTCAAATAATCACTAAACACACTAAAATCACTAAAAAAGACCGTCCGGAATTGCTTAAAAATGGACCGTCGCTCCTCATTTCGGTCCTCACTGAGAAAAGGACGACTTTCCCGCTCACGCTCCTTAAAAAGGACCGAGTTCCTGGAGTTCGGTCCTTTTGGAACTCGGTCCTGCCCACCTTTGTGTATAGATATATATATATAAATAACTTTATAAAAACTATAAACACTTATTTCCTTTGATATAGGCAACAATAGACGCCGCCTTTATGGATAAAACAAATTTACGACATTTTTTCAAAGAAATGAAAACAACCTCTCGTAATCATGAAAAGTAACTCCGAAAACAAAAATAAGTTTATGGAAAACTGTTTTAAAGTTTTCAGAATTCCAAAATAATATTTAGATTTTTCATTTACATCACCATCGTACTTCCTTGTTTTTGATAAAGATTCACACTGAGTGTGATTTATAAAAAGGGGTGACTGTAACAGAATGAGTATCATGAGTATCTTGGCATACTATTAAAAATTGCTTAAAGTAAGACGTGAGAAATGTCAAAGAACACTCATAAACCAAATTTCCAAAACTCACTTTGAAATATGTTCTTTATATATATATATATATATATATATATATATAATATATATATATATAATATATATATATATATATATATATATATAATTTAATACGCTGTAATTATATTTAATATTAAGTTTTTGTTATTTATAAGAGTCGCTTAATAAGGTTAAGTAAAATCGCTTGATGCGGTTAAATTAAATTAAAGAGATGTTTGAAGAAGCGAGTTAAGAAAGAAAATTAATTATAATCCCACTATCATTTAACTATTTTTCTCAATTTAATTAACTTTTTTTTTTAAATAAAATACAAATAAGCGAAAATTCTACCAAAATAAGTAAGTTACGACAAAGCTGTTGTCGTATTTAATTTAATACCAACCAACCAATCAAGATGTTTGTAAGATCCGCTTAATAGCTTGTATGAATGTCACAATAACTTTCTAATGGAAAAATTTATCAACAAAAATGAAATTGCAAATTTTGTACAAAGTATCTATTTTGAGAATTTATGCGAAAAATAGTCCCTACTTAAGAGTAATTACCAAATGTATAGTTATGTACGTCATAATCTAAATCAGTAAAAACAAATATAATATTTATACCATTGAGCATTATTTTACATTTACACGACAATGTGTGTGTGTGTGTGTGTGTGTTGTGTGTGTGTGTGTGGTGTGTGTGTGTACTAAATCCCCCAAAGAAAAATTTTAAAGAATTAAAATTAAATTAAAAGGGAACTGCAAAGTCTTTTCGAAGGTACTTTCCTTCTTCTTTCGGGCAGTAATGAAACTGAAGTGAGAGAAAGGGCCCACAGAAGATAGTTCAAGAAACGTTATGCCTCTGGCAAATGAAAATGTCTGGATACCAACTGTATGGAAGATTCTTTGGATAAATAAATGTTAGTTAAAAAATCAAGAAAAATCGACCACTTTTGACATTAAAATTATCGCTGTTTTTTACCAAATAGTAGTCAACTAATTTTCCTTTATCACTGTTATCAGCATTAAGAAGATAGGAATTATTAATATTTATATTATGGTTACATTCTAAGCGATGTTTATGTAAGGCTGAGTTATCATCAGCAATATTTAGACTATATTTGTGCTGATAAAGACGACGTTGTAAGTCAATGGTCTCACCAATATAACATTTAGTGCAATTCAAACGTGGAATTTTGCAAAGCTGGGCACTTGCGGTTTTTTTGCGGTACTGCGGTACTGCGGTACTACCGCACTACCAAACCGGTACCGCATAACGCAGTACCGCAAAGGATCGCTGAAAGTACAGGCTGTACTTTCAGCGATCCTTTGCGGTACTGCGTTTGCGGTACCGGTTTGGTAGTGCGGTAGTACCGCAGTACCGCAGTACCGCAAAAAAAACCGCAAGTGCCAGCTTTGGAATTTTGTAAACCCCAGTGTTAGAGACCCCGCTTCGGTGGTTGGTCCCTTCGTAAAAAAGTAAGCGTGGTGCATGGTACTTTAGAAACCGTATGAAAACCGGATGGGAAACTACGAGTATTACGAAATTACTCAAACTTGAAAGGAACAAGTGAGACATCTTTAATATACAGGGTGTCCCGTAAGTCTGGAACCATAGGGCAAAATGATAAAAACGGCAATAAAAACGCCGAAGAGACTTTTGGGGACTGTTTGTGAAATGAGCGAGGATGGTAGCGGCTGTGTCATCGTCGGTGGATGTCCTCGGAAGGAGGTCCACTGCGTGGTTTATCTCCTATGGATCCCGTTTCCCTGAACTTTGCTACAAGTTTGCCGATACAGCTGTGTGTTATCGGCGCGCGGTCCGGATGCAATCTGTTAAATTCCTCAGCGACCTCCCTCTGACTCAGATATCCTACGAGCAGAATTAGCTGGATACGTTCTTCCTTACTCAAAGACATCATGGGCACTTGCATAAACGTTAAAACATGAATTACTTATTTTACCTTATGGTTCCAGACTTATGGGACACCCTGTATATAACCTTGGTTTTGCTTCCGTCCAAATTGTTCATTCTGAGTTTCTGACGAAGGTCAAGCTTGTCACTTCATCTTAGACCTACAGTTTGACGTGGAATCCGAACCACGCCAACCACGGGCGTTCAAAAATTATAAAGTCCTCGCCCCGACTCGCTCTCTCGACCTCCCGATCAGCAGCAGCAACAGCAGCAGCAGCAGCAGTCTTAACCACTACACTACCCAGGGACGTAGCCAGGAATGTCCCAAGGGGGGCCAACTTGAGCTACGTTCATCAGGTTCCGTGGCGAATCGGGTGAGCTAATACAGTTAGGGGTCTGAGGGAGAGCTGGAAGCTCCCCCAGTGGGGTCCGGAGCGGAGCCCCGTAAGCCAGCGCATTTTAAGCTTATTTTGTGTAAAAACTGTTTGAAAATTTCAGTGCATCTGCCATTTTTAAACAGCCACTATAGAGCCATCCACATGAAATATGTACCCTTTCCAACAAAAATTTGGATAGGACAGTCACAGTGGTGCAATCTGAACTATATTATGATGTAATTTACTTGTATTTTTTGAAATTTGAAATCGGGTATTGATCCAATAGTTTTCATATTTAACAACGAAAATAACTATTTTATTCACACATTTATTGATTTCATGCATACAATTATTTAGTACAGTACATACACGTTTAACAGTATAACATATCTATGAATAACGAAATCATTAGAAGAGATCCAAATGAAACTCACGTATAAGGCAAGTCAAATGGATGCAGAAACAGCTAGGTCAGTTGAGACAGAAGAAACGCACATCTGTTTAACATATATTCAGTACGATACCTGTTTAAACACGTCCAAACGTGTTTGGACGTGTTTAAAAAAACCGACGCAAAATATCGCTTTAATAACGTGTGGGTGTGTGTGTGTGTGTGTGTGTGTACATACCAAATTGTTAAATGTTATAGTTTGGCAGTGAACCTTGGTTGTAATTACCGCAGATTTTTTTCCTGGGCTTTCCAAGGGATGGCGACCCCCTCCGTCCACCCTACTTGGCTACGTCCCTGACGCTACCCAGGGTACTCATTTACCTACCAACCAATTTTTACTGTGTTTAAGAATGAACAGCTGAGTTTTGCCGCGCGCCGCTTGCCGTCACCGGGTTTCGATCCCGAGGCCCATGGATTCGTAGTCAGCGACGCTAACCACTACACCACCAAGGCGCTCTCTCTCTTCTCTCTCTCTCTCTCTCTCTCTCTATATATATATATATATATACATATATATATACACGTTTTACTTACAGTATTTTATTTTATTTCGTGATTACCGTCTTTGAAAAACAAGAAATGAAAAATGAAAAATGAAAATTAAAATTGAAGATGGGAAGAGGATTTAACTGTCCTTAGAAATATGACCCAGTGTTACAGGTCAAAGAGGGGGAGATCAAAAGGTGTACAGCTGGAACGAACCTATAAAGGAACCTGAAGCGGAATTCAAGGACACAAGATTGCTGTTGGCTTGGTAGCTTATATATATATATATATATATATATATATATATATATATATATATATATATATTGGAAATTCATTGTTGGTTCATGGCTTTACCTTCCATTATTGAGTCTATTTATGTATTCGCGTGAAGGACAGAAAAAGTTGTTTAATATATATATATATTATATATATATATATATATATATATATATATATATATATATAGGGTGTCCCAAAAAAAAACTACATACTCTTATATATATGATGCTATAAAGAGTATATAGTTTTTTTTGGGACACCCTGTATATATATATATATATATATATATATATATATATATATATATATATATATATAAAGCGCCTCGGTGGTCTAGTGGTTAGCGTTGCTGACTACGAATCTATCGGCCCAGGGATTGACACCCGGTGACGGCAGGAGGCGCACAGCAAACCCCAGTTGTTCATCCTTCCACACAATAAAAAAAAGAAATTGGTTGGTAGATAAATGGGTACCCTGTGCAACTTAGTGGTTAAGACACTGGGCTGCTGGTGGGGCGTGGTTCGGGTTCCAAGTTAAACTGTAGGTCTAAGGTGGCGTGACAAGCTTGACCTTCGTCAGAATGAACAATTTGGGCGGAAGCAAAACCAAGGTTAACGAAGGTTATATATAGATATAAAGTTAACATTTCGGCGCAATATACGTACAATACCCCTTTTTTCAATTAAGAAATGAACCCCTAACCTCCAATCCATCCCCCCAACCCCTAAACACCTCCTGAAACAAAAAAATTAACATTTTTTTCTCTTACAAACTTCTTTACTACCCATCCTTTGTCCTTACACGGTGCTGAAGATTATTTCACACGTTCTTTCTCATACTTCAACTTTTGGGGGGTTTTTTTTTCATTTTTATTTTTGGCAACTTAAAGTTAGCAGCAAAACGGGTCTTTCCAACACAAGGCAATTTACATCCCGCTCGAGTCTAACCCGGAACCCGCCCGCCAGGCAAATAGGATTCTTCGTTACCTTCAACTGCTCATCTTCATCTAAGCGTCCTTGGAACGGAGAACGGCGTGCTTAAGGCCCATTTATACTGTAGGTGTTAAAGTTTTTTTTTTTAAATATATATTTCTTCTTAAATTATGTAATATATATATATAGTTTAGACTCTAGAGAGACGAAATAATTGTGCAATACATATTTGCATCAAGGAAGTTTATGATCATCAGCCCCCAATGTTATGAGAACTCATAAAATTTTTATATATTCCTAATGTACCTGGAGAACTAATATATATATATATATATATATATATATATTATATATATATATATATATATATATATATATATATATATATATATATATATAATATATATATATATATATTTCCACTTCTCTTTAGACTTTTCCATTTATAATTCTCTTATCGGAAGGTCAATAAGTAAAACCATATAATAATTCGTATAAAAAGGGGTAAAAAATATATTTAATACTTTTTTTTACGTTTTAATTAATGTAAACTTGCTATTACCTCACTTCTGTTTCCAGTTGACTCCAGCTGGGCCTTGTCCTCAATAGAGGAACAGCCATGGAAGAAAGTTAAAAATTTTATTTTTAGTTACATGTTATATATGGTGCCTCAATATACAGTATGTATATATAGATATCTTGTGTGTGTGTGTGTGTGTGTGTGTGTGTGTGTGTGCACACGCGGGGCGTAGACAACTGGGCATAAATGAGGTTGAATGTATGATATTTCACATATATTGTCGAGCAATTTTTTTGTGAGGTCACACGTTTGGTACCTCGGAAGATTAAAAAGTAACAGTTTAGAAACATTTTTACTGTTGGAAAAGGAAATGTTGGTTCTGATTTGGTTAGGTTAGGTTAGATTAACGAGTACCTCACTATTTAATGACTTAACGGGAAACATCGTTCGATCCCTCAAGTGCAACCAAAACGCTTATCACGCCCTTCTCGGTTCGATGATACTAAGGTTAAGTTAGGTTAAATTATGTTTGATTAATTAAATTTTTAGATATATGGATATTAACTTATCAGGAGATGCGCACATGTGTGTGTGTGTGTGTGTGCGTGTAAAATTTCAACAATTTGAAAACTGCTTTCTGGTTTAATAGTGTCCGTCCTATATATTAACATCTTTTACAGTTATACAGTACAGATTTTTAGTGTGTAAACCTTAATCATAATAAAAATAATGTTTACAGTATGTCATTGTTCACTGTAATATTTTTATGTATTTTTATGTATTTTTAATATAATGAAATGTAAGTTGAGCAGAGAAAGAGATTTATAGTGAAAAGTGGAGTGTATGAATGTGTATGAATGTAGAGTTTGTTTTCTATGTTGATTATAAACTGTAACAGATTTGATTTCTTTGAGCGCATACTGACTGTATCAGCGACTAGTAAGTATTATTTTATAAGGAACAGTAATAATTCGAAATGCCTGTATTTACAGTGAGCGCAATGGAGACCATAACTCGCCAATGCCAAAATAATGGACTTTGGAATGTGGTTTAATGTTACGTTCTTTGTGGGTGTTTGACATTCTGACATTCTTTCTACTAAAGTCACTAAAATGGTCAATGTTGTCATCATTTTAAAAAGAAAAAAGATCTGGTTAGTTTACACTTGACAACCACAGTTGAGACAGGCTATAATGACAGCAGGATCACCACTCGTCCCCTTTCTCATCTGTCGAAGTTGGACTTCAACAATCGGTACATTTTGGGTTTTTTCATTCTTCCGTGAAGCTTGCAAATCTAGAAAAAAATATTACAATTAAACTTTTTCAAGAACACAAAATTGATTTCGTAGGAAAAAATGACCACCAATGTTTAAATATAATGCAACATTTTATTTTATTTTTGTTTAATGTGAATGAAGAATTTAAGACTTTTTATTTTCAATTTTGAAGGATGAAACGAGAGAATGTTCAGCAAAACCAGAAGATCAGGGAAAGGTGAACTTGTAACTCCAGCATGTGGCCATCTCAGTTGGGTTGCCCAATTTCATCCTTACGACCTAGAAACTTCCACATAATCACGAAGAGAGTTTATGGTTAAAAAAGGAGTTTTACTGATCGTTCGCCCTTGGCCCCTCCTTCCTGTTTTAAAAAGGAAAGATGGATCAAAAAGAGGTAAAGATGGAAAATGAGATAAGAGTTTGTAAAATCTAAAAGAACAGAAGAAATATATTAAACTTAGTTATTTTAGCGATACTTATGATCAGCTTTGAAACAAGAGTAAAGCAAATTAATTCTCTCTCTCTCTCTCTCTCTCTCTCTCTCTCTCTCTCTCTCTCTCTCTCTCTCTCTCGATATGCAATATATATATATAAATATTGGACTTCATATTTTCATATATGTGAAACCCATATTTTACAGTTAGATTTGCATATTACAAGCTTATTACCTCCATTGACGGTCCCTTTATATCCACTTTATAAAAAGCAAGCAAGGTCTACAAGATCAGGCGCGAGAAATTTAAGTGGTTTGCTTTCAGAGAGTTCTTAAGGATGCCAAACTAATCTCTTTATTTAGAGAGGACTTTCTCCTTAATGCGTGGTTACACCCTAAATGATTTATTCCATATCACTGCATATAATAAAGGTCACTGCTAATAAGTTACTGTCACGTGTTCTAAATATAATATTTTACAAATTCGTTAAGAATTATCTTTTTTTTCATTTACAGTGAATGTATTTATAAAATAAAATAAAGAATAAAACCATAAGTTTTGATGAATAATTTTTTTAAGTTAAAGTTTGACTTATTTATATGATGATAAATACAGATATAAAAATGGATAATTATTTTTATCATATTTGCTCGAAGTTATAAAATCGTAGAATATTTTCTGGTGCCGCAACACGAGTAAAAATTGTAGTTCAGAATCTAAAGAGGATTGACACGAGTAAGTAGATACCACGGTGATTGTCGTCAAGAACAAATGGCAAACCTCATCAATGGAATGCCAGAACGTGTGTCACCTTTACATAATACAAATGGAGAAAACAACACGATTCTAAATATATTCATTCAATAAATCTGTTATTAATTACTGACTTTTATTATCAAATCAAAAAAGATTAAAAAACCAAAAATGTCTATTTACTTTTGTCACCCCTCTGTATATGGAGAACCAGATTCATTTTACAGTCTGACCATTTAGTCATTAATTTTTCGGACCTACACTATAACACCTGGCTATTAATTAAGGAATGCAAGGATGTTCGTGTAAGTAGTATAACCTCTGTGACACAAAACAAATTCTTAACATAAAATGGTCATAAGATTTTTACTCATTTATAACTGGTAATAATGAGCTGGCTAAAATAATGGACAAAATCCACTTTAGTTGTTGTTTTTGTTTTTGTTGTTGTTGTTGTTGTTAACAACAAATAAAAAAGTAAAGCCTTTATAAAGTTAAGGAATATTATATATATATATATATATAATTATATATAAATATATATATAACGTAAAGAACGACGCTTGTATAGGAGAATATTCCGCGCAAGATGAGGAGAGAGAACGAAACAAATGAAAAAATGAGGTAACCACCCGGGAATCGAACCCGGGATCTTCCGATTGCCGGTCAGATATGATAACCATTACACCACGGGCCTCACTCGAACAACTTCGATTCCCTCGTGGTTACCTCATTTTTTCATTTGTTTCGTTCTCTCTCCTCATCTTGCGCGGAATATTCTCCTATACAAGCGTCGTTCTTTACGTTAATTATACTGCGTGTTTGCAGTTAAAATGTATATATATATATATATATATATATATATATATTATATATATATATATATATATATATATATATATATATATATATGAAAATGAAATGAAAATGTTATTGGCAGACTATAGTCCATATGACAAATATTATTAATACAATGACACTTCACATACTAAGGATAGAAATATATATACAGTTGATTAGGAATAATACAGTAATGTCGAAGTTAAGTGGAGCTACAGACAGACGTTTTCGTACGTACCAAGAATTTCATAACTTAGACTGTCTTAGAGGATAAACGGCAGGACTCATGGATAGCTTGGATAATTATCGGGTTGGTTGATTTTCTTTAATTCTTTGCATTAGACTGTATTGAGCACGTCTTGTTACCTCCGAAAAGATCGGGACATTGCGGATGGCAAACATTTGTGAAAAAGACCTGTTGTACAGCAAATATATATATATATATATATATACACACGCTACAATTAAAATTATTGGCTGTGCACAGTTAAAAATTGATTATCCAAGGCGAAAATATTATATGAAACGAAATTAATGTTATGATCATAAAAATACAGGGTGATCCAAAAACACAAGGTATTCCTCCAAAAAAATATTTACGCAAGTTATTTCTGGGAAGGCCTTCTTCTGGTAAATCCTGTAAACTGAAACCGTAGAAACAAAAAAAAATATATTATATATATATATAATATATATTATATATTTTTTTTTATATATATATATATATTATAGTATCTATATTAGTTAATTCTACAGTTCCAGTCTAGAGAGTGATCCAAAAAGGTATTCCCAGAAATAATGTGTTACTTTCGCTTTGTTCTGTTGTTTCCGAACGACTGCTCAGGTTCGACCTTCATTCGACCTCTCTGCGGCATCCCGCATAATTTAGGGGATTAGATGAAGGAGAGAGTTGTTTTCAACTCTCATCCTGACCTCGTAGCCAGCTAAATATGGCTGGTCAGGGACTTTACACAGGAACCTGTCGAGTTGGCATTTGAAGGTAGTTAGATTGGTGTGCTGGAGGTTGCTCATTTCATTTGGTACCATTTTAAAGAGTTTTGGGCTTCGTATTCTGAGAGTATTTTTCAGCTTCATTTTTATGGCCCCTTACCTTTTCTCTCGTTCTCTGTTCTCTCCATTTAACTGTATTTTTATTTCGTTTCTAAAGTCTGGAATAGATATATATATATATTTATATATATATACTGAAGACTTTCATATATCGAACCACTTTTTCGACCAAAGAAAAGTATGCTTTAATAACAAAACCGTGCACAAAATCTTGAAAAATTTCACTAAACAAAAAACAAAGACTTTAAGTAACCTTCTTTACATAGAAATATTATCTTCTTTTGTCTCAAATCACTCAAAAGAGGAGTTTTTAAAACCATTTCTTCTCTCTGAAGAAGTTATGTATCATTAAAAGCAGTTATTATATCATCTGATAAGAAGCTTTCATACTCAAAAGAGGGAAAAACTTCTCCTTCAATACCCTCAAAAAGAAGTTCTAAATTTATTTTTTATTTTTGGTGTAAGAAAATTTATAATTTATAATAGAATAAATTATATTGTAGTTTATAATATTAGAATAAATTATATTATAATTTATAATATTGGAATAAATTATATATTTATAATATTGGAATAAATTATATTATAATTTATAATATTGGAATAAATTATATTATAATTTATAATAGAATAAATTATATTATAATTTATAATATTAGAATAAATTATATTATAATTTATAATATTAGAATAAATTATATTATAATTTATAGTATTAGAATAAATTATATTATAATTTATAATATTGGGATAAATTATATTATAATTTATAATATTAGAATAAATTATATTATAATTTATATTAGAATAAATTATATTATAATTTATAATATTGGAATAAATTATATTATAATTTATAATATTAGAATAAATTATATTATAATTTGTAATATTAGAATAAATTATATTATAATTCATAATATTAGAATAAATTATATTATAATTTATAATATTAGAATAAATTATATTATAATTCATAATATTAGACTAAATTATATTATAATTTATAATATTTATAAAATATGGTTTAACTTTCCAAAGCATGAGTTTCTGATCTTCCAAGGAATGATATTCGAATGTTCTTTTACACTTTCATTTCCAAATGAAAATGAAAGTGTAAATTTATTTCTGAAATTGATTATAACTGTACATGATCATAAAAACATCTACTTGTCAAAATAGACAAAGTAAAGAAATGTGTTTTTAAAGAAGTTATTTCATATATGATCAATAAAAAAATCCATTAAATGCATAATGTTGTCTGTAATTCTGTGCGGAATTAAGGATTAAAGCAGTGCCCAACCTTTACTGGCTGAAGATACTCCAATGCCATCTCTTTTTTTTTTGTGCCACCTCGGAGGATTTTCGTCTTCCATTGTTCAACATCCAATCCCTCGCCCTCCCCCACCCCTAAATACTGAGTAACCTCAAACTGAGCCTAGCGACTTCCCGTATGGACTTAATAAATCACAAACATTTTGTTTCATTTTAAATTTTCACGTCTTCACCGACTTCAATTTTTCAAATTCTATTTTTGTTATTTTCCTGAAATTTCGTGGCACTCCTCGGAGGCACCCGAGGCACTACGGTTGGCAAAGACTGGGTTAAAGAGTATTTCTAAAAAATATGGGAACTATTTTACTTAAAAATATAAGCGAGCGAATAAATGGACGACTGTAAAGGAAGATTCGAACCTTGACCTCCTTAACTGATCGAGAGTGGGAGAGCATAAAAAAGGCTTCCGAGTTTTTTTATTATTTAAAAAACATGATGTGGGCGTTTGGGCATTTGGGCATTGAATGGGTATAAAGCGGTATTTTGATTTGTTTAAATAAATTCTGTTACGTTTGACAACCACAGAATATCCGTACTGTATTTACAATTGCGGGTCAACCGAAATAAAATACAGGGTACCCATAAATTTATGTACACCTTGTACATTATTTGTCGTGAAGGAATAAACGCTTGATTCACGTGTCCTTTCATATCTCAGTTAGGTTAATTAATTCAAGAAAGGTTAGGTCAAATAACTGTTTTTTCCACTTTTTCTTGTCACCAGTGGTTGGCATAAGAGCCTTGTCTATTCCATACTACTAATACTAATAATAATATTAATATTAATACTAATATTAATATTACTACTATTTGTTCGTGCAAAAACTTTAGTTTACTTTAATCCTCATTACTTTATGTTGAATTACTTTGTCTCCTTTTTTTCTTTCATTTTCCTAGATTCTTGCTGTTTTTGGCTAACCTAGAGAGGATCTTCAGGTCTTCGTTAGGCTGTAACTTCTGCATGTTAATGGAGGTGTCGATAAATATCTTGTAACATTTTAGGTTAGGTCAAAACTGTATACCTCGTCTAACAGGAACCCCCCCCCCCCCAACACACATACAAATTTTGTACATTACGAGATTCATGGATGTGTTTCTCTGAGTTAGGGTAAGATAGGTTAGGTCATATTAGTATAGGTTAGGTTATGTCGGTTAGGTTAAGCTAGGTTATATTAGGCTAAGTTTGGTTAGTTTAAGAGAGTGTCAATGATTTAAAGGTATCACTTGAGGGTATCATTTATTTCACCAACGGAGGATATCAATAAAATTCATCTATGTTTTATTAAGGTCATTCAAGTTACATTAGGTCACTTTAGATTAGGTCAGGTTATGTCAATTTCGGTCAGCTAGGTTAAGCTAGGTCAAGTTAGGTTAGACTATGTAACATAAAATTTCCCTTCCATAAAATAAGCATATATATATATATATATATATATATATATATATATATATATATATATATATATATATATTATATATGTTGTGTGTATATATATATATATATATATCAAACAAGTTTTAATGTGGATGAAATATGGCTAGTGTATAATGTACCCTCATATACCCAAATCGGGATCCACTGAACCATAAGATATAGGTGTGGCCAGGGCATCCAGACTTTGGTCACCGATGGTACATACTTTTATCGATCATATACTTACCAATGTTCTTCTTAATATAATGAAATGACCTTTTTATATGAAGTTCATTTGCCCTAAATATTATGAAACTCTCTTTCAGTTAATGGAAAGTGTCCTTTGTATTAAGTAATAAGACATATTCTCAAATGAATATTATACACACACACACACACAACACACACACACACACACACACACACACATATATATATATATATATATATATATATATATATAATTATATATATATATTATATACAGGGCGTCCCAAAAAATGTATACACACTTTAAATAATTATAAAGGCAGTGTTTATTAAAATACATTTCATTTTCAAAATGTAATAGAATCTACAGACATTATTTAATTGTTTTGTCAACGCCTGTTTTCAAACTGACGTCCGTTCTGGTCCAGGCACTGCTGATAACGCGAAGCAATGGAATCGCAAACATCACGAAACATTTCGTTTGGTATTTGTGTGCATTCTCGTTCAATGGCTGCTCTCAATTCAGCGACTGTTGCAGGTTTTATAGCGTAGACTTTGTCTTTTAAGTATCCCCATAAAAAAAATCTAGTGGTGTGAGGTCTGGTGAACGCGGAGGGTATTCTACGAAACCCCTTCGTCCAATCCACATCCACATCGTGCCAAGTACCACTCGCAATACTCCACTCTTCGGTCCGGATCATCATCATCTTCATTAATAGCATGGACTGATCTTGGAATGTAACTTTTCCATTGACAGCGCTTCAAAATGCGTTGGACAGACGATTCTGAAATTCCTACCTCACGACTCGCTTGCCGCACAGATTTTCTTGGACTTTGGTGATACGTTTCCAGTACTCTTTCTTGCTTTGTGGGGCTTGTCGATATCCGTGGTCTTCCGGAACGCTTCTTGTGGACATTCTGAACAGTTCCATCGGCTTCAAACTTATCTCTAATTCGAGTGATGGTAAGTCGTGTTGGTGGATCTGTTTGAAACTCCCTCCTAAACTGTCTTTGCACTTCAACTGCGTTTTCACACTTCCAGTAGCATTTTAGAATGAATTTCCTTTGTTCAAAGCTTAGTCTGACTGCCATTATTAATTCTAATGGGTTTAACTTGGAAAGAAAGAAACATCAATTGAGCTATCAGCTGTTAAAGTGTGTATACATTTTTTTGGGACGCCCTGTATATATATATATATATATATATATATATATATATATATATATATATTATATGCCTAGGTGGTGTGGGGGTTAGCGTCGCTGACTACTAATCCATCAGCCCCAGAATGCAGACCCGGTGACGGCAGGCGGCGCGCAGCAAAACCCAGCTGTTCATCCTTCCACACAATAAAAGAGAAGTGGTTGGTAGATAATGGGTACCCTGGGTAGCATAGTGGGTAAAATGCTTGGCTGCTGGCTGGGCGTGGTTTCGATTCCACGTTAAACTGTAGGTCTAAGGTGGAGTGAAAAGCTTGACCTTCGTCAGAATGAACAATTCGGGCAGAATATATATATATATATATATATATTTTTTTTCCCCTGTCTATTTTCTTTATCTATATAAAATGACGTACGATATATTCATACGGGGTACGTCGTAACCAGTATCGTAACATTGTTTCCCATCAATCAACGACGTAGTTAAGCGACACTGGGTCTCGGTTGTACTGTAGTTGAAAGGAGAACTATCCTCTGCATCCATAATATGTAGCGACCCATTTTTCGGAGCTCACTTAAAGCTGTAGGTCCCCTCCTCCGTATGTCCGTCATATGACCTTATAGATGTTGCAAAACCGGTTAAACAGCCCAATCATTACATTACAATGTATATTCATATCGTTTAGTTTCAAGCTTCTTTCTTGGCTAACCTTGAATTGATCTAAGGATTTTTATTACCTTGTAACTCCTGTAACATTTTCAAATAACTGAATTAAGTCAATATATATATATATATATATATATATATATATATAATATATAATATATATATATATATTATATGTTGCAGGGAATCTGTGTAACTAGGGATTTCATGAAATCTCTAAAATGTTTAGGGATTTCATGTAAGGTTAAGTCGTGATATTTTCGTTAAACCTACGGGAAAATTATTGAATCCTCGGTTAATTGAATGCACGGTTAGGTTAACTGTACGCTAGGGTGGATCGATTTTACATTTTTTCGATTTCATATTCTAATAGAGACAAAAACTTGCGCATGCATGAGAAAATAGCCTCTGCAAAATCTTAGCTTAATAGGTAATCATCTTCTGCCCCCGGCAGAGCGATGAAAATCATATTTTAGTAGTCAAAAATGTATTTTTAAACCCTAGCCTAGAGTCATAAAATTTTGCGTGTGTGTTACTTCATGCCTAAGCAACGATATAAATGCTATGGGAAATATATAAATGCATTATTTAAGACAAAGAGCCGATCTGAAAATATGTATATTATACATATTTTCAGATCGGCTCTTTGTCTTAAATAATGCATTTATATTTTCCCATAGCATTTATATCGTTGCTTAGGCATGAAATAACACACACGCAAAATTTTATGACTAGGCTAGGGTTTAAAAATACGTTTTTGACTACTAAAATATGATTTTCATCGCTCTGCCGGGGGCAGAAGATGATTACCTATTAAGCTAAGATTTTGCAGAGGCTATTTTCTCATGCATGCGCAAGTATTTGTCTCTATTAGAATATGGAAATCGAAAAAAATGTAAAATCGATCCACCCTACTGTACGCCCTTGACGAGTGGTTAGGTAAAGTCGTGGTATGTTCGTTAAAACTAACGAAAATATCTCGACTTAACCTTATATGAAATCTCTGAATATTTTAGTGACTTCATGAAATCCTTAGTTACACAGATTCGCTGTAACATACAGTGTGTGTATATATATATATATATATATATATATATATATATATATATATATATACACACACACACAACACCAAACAGGAACCGACATCGACCAGAAAACGACCATCATTTAGGAAAATCGAACACGAAGGTTAGAAACCCGGTAAATGTATTATACATAAATATACAAGGCCTCTATAAGGACCATGCCGACTGCAAATTACAATACTTGCAAAATTTAGCTACAGAAACCAACATTGATATCATATGCCTAACGGAAACACTTACAAAAGTGCGAAAAAGGCTGTGAAAACGGCATCGAGAATACTGAAATAGCATTGCTGGATTACAACATATACAGAACAGATAGCGTGGCTAGACGAAGGGGAGGGTGTTGTATCTACGTGAAAAATACATACACATGTGAGGTGAAGGTAAACAAATCAAACAGCACAGTCGAAATTATTATTTTAGAAGTAAAAGAACTGAATCTAACCATTATGGACGTCTACAGACCACCAAACACCACAAAAAGTGAATTCCAATTTGCCACTAATGAAATACAAAACATGTTAAAATTACTTGAAACTTCAGCAACAAATACCGTGTTCTAATTTGCGGAGATTTTAATTTCCCATTCATAACATAAAGAAAAATGACGAAGTCATATATGTTGAGAAGTTTCATGGCACCATTACAAAAGATGATAGAACCCAAGCAATAATGCTATTAGATATGATGGAACATTACGCCCTTACTCAGGAAATCTGTGAAGCCACTAGGAAAGAGAACGTTTTGGATTTAATAATAAATAATTAAAAGATAATAAATAATTAAAAGATAATAATAAATAAAAAGTAACGCACACAAATTTCTCCGACCATAACCTAATCGATATACAATTGAAGTTAGCACCCAGAGGTTCGAAAACGCATCCCAGAGAGGCAAAGGAATATTTGAAGGCTTAAACATAAATTCAAAGAAAGTAGATTGGGAAAGTGTAAATAAAGATTTAAAGGAAGTAAATTGGGAATTACTACTTCACGAGAAGACTCCAGAACAAATACTAGGTGTAATGGAGTATGAAACCAAACTTATATTACTGAAGCATGCTCCAGAGAGACAAAAGAGAAAACGTAGCAAGCTCGAGAGAAAAACCAGGACACTATTTAGATAACGGAAGCAAACCGTAAAACATCTCCACAAATGCAAAACAGATGCAAGGAGACTCAAACTAGAGAGGAAACTAGGCGAAATAGAAATGGACCTAAAGCAAACATTCATACATAAGACAAACGAGAAGGAAAACAAGGTAGCAGAAAACAAAAAAAAAACAAAATACTTCTACACTTTTGCGAAAAGGAAAATGCAATGCAAAGAGAGTATTGGTCCGTTGATAGACGGGGAGGCCAAACACGCAAATGACCTCAAAAGAATAAGCGAACTGCTTAAGGAACAATTTAACTCTGTGTTTAGCACCCCTAAGTCCGAGACGAAAGTAGAAAACGCAGACGAATTTTTCGACATTGATACAAATCAGCCAAGGACAAATTCTGGCACAAACCTATTGATGGACTTAGAGTTCTCGGAAGTAGATGTAATTAAGGCTCTATCACAGATGCGAGACAATTCGGCACAGGGCCAGACACATGGAGTGCCACATTTCTGAAGAAATGTAAAGAGAGTATTGCCAAACCGCTATACTTACTATGGAGGAAATCTCTCGACACAGGACAAATTCCACTGCCTTTAAAGAACGCGAACATTGCCCCTTTATTCAAAGGTGGTAACAGAGCAATGCCCAAGAATTATCGGCCGGTAGCTCTCACCTCACACCTTACAAAGTGCTTTGAACGTATAATTAGAAGCGAAACTACCTACTACCTAAAAGAAAAGAACTTATACAACCCAAATCAACATGGTTTCAGGGCTGGAAGATTATGCCTATCACAGTTATGAGACACCAGAAGAAAATATTGGAAACACTGTGTCAAGGACAAAACAAAGATGTAATATACTGTACAGTATACTGACTTTGCTAAAGCCTTCGATAAATGTGACCATTTATCGAAGAACGCGATAAATACGGGAATTACTGGAATTACAGGAATTACTGGAAAGCTGGGAAGATGGATATTTAATTTCTTGACGCAAAGAACACAAAGAGTGGTGGTAAATGGAGTCAAAAATCGGAAGTCTCGGAAGTAGAGAGCTCTGTTCCACAAGGGACAGTACTAGCTCCCTTGCTGTTCATAATAATGATTGCAGATATCGATGCAGATATCAATGACAGTATTGTATCATGTTTCGCGGATGACACAAAGATATGCAAGGAAATATTGAACGAAGGTGACATAGAAAGATTACAAAACGACATTGAAACATTATTCCAGTGGGCAGAAGACAACAGTATGAAGTTCAACGAAGAAAAATTCCAGCTTCTAAGATATGGTAATAACAAGGAGCTACAGAAAAAAAGGGTACAAAACTCTGCAAGCCAAACAGATAACACCAAATCCACAAGTCAGGGATCTTGGAGTAATAAGGTTGTCGGATGCAGAATTCAGAGAGCACTATAACATCAAAATTACAACGGCTAGAAAAATAATGGGAATCATCTGGAGGAGCTTCCGCAGCAGAAAAGCAAACATCATGCTCAAATTATGGAAGAGTCTAGTCCTACCAATAATTGAGTATTGCACAGTACTCACAAGCCTACATAGAAAACGAGACATTGCGAACATTGAAGCTATACAAGGACTTTTACGTCTAAGATAGAGGAAACGGAAGGTGAAGACTACTGGTCTCGACTACAATCCCTGGAACTCTATTCTCTCGAAAGAAGGTGCGAGCGGTACACAATAATATACATATGGAAAATACTCGAGGGTTCTGTTCCTAACTTTAGAAATGAAATAGAAACAAACTGGAATGAGAGAAGTGGCAGATTTTGACCGGTCCCAGCTGCGGTGGGACAAGGAGCCATGAAAACGAGAATGGAAAATACCCTCAAAATAAGAGGCCCAATGCTTTCAATGTCCTACCAAAAGAAGTGAGGAATCTCCAGCACACCGACCTGAATAACTTCAAGAACCAGTGGACAGATTCTTGTGCAAAGTCGCTGACCAGCCATGTATGGCAGGCTACGAGGGCAGGAGATCAGACAGCAATTCCCTCCTTCACCAAATCCCGCAAATGAGGCGGGATGCTACAGTGGGGGTAGACCATAGGTCGATCCTGAACCATCGTTCGAACTCACCTAAAGTAACCTAAAGTAATATATATATATATATATATATATATATATATATATATATATATATGAAAATAAAAAATACATTTGTAAAAATAGAAACTCATTTTAAAACGAGAGCATCTCCTCAGTTACCGATCTGCGGATTTAAATCTTCTTTTGTTTTTTAGGAATTACGTAAGATGCATAAAGGTAAACTAAAAATAATAATAATAATAATATGGTTGTCCATGAACGTTTGTTGACGTACCGCATTCAGACGTTTCCAAGTCGGCTATTAGGAAATTCCTAAAAAATTTCCCATGTTTCAAATAGGAACGGTTTTTCTTTTTTTTTAACGGTTTAATTCTGACGAAGTGGATTCAGATATATCTGTATATTACATATATCTATTTGTTCATCTATCAAATATATGCCGTATACATACAGTATATATCTCACGAATGTAATATACTGTATTATACATAACATATACAGTATATATATGTATATATATATATAATATATATATATATGTGTGTGTGTGTGGTGTGTGTGTGTGTGTGTGTGTGTGTGTGTATGACATTTTAATGCAGCAAATATGCATCTCCTCATCTTAAAGTTTTGTTTTATTTTTTATTAATGGAATTGCAAGGATTAAGAAGACAGCTTTTCTTTGACCCTGTTTGAATGCTTTTCCAGTTTCTCAAGGTAACATACCTTAAAGACGGTATAAAATGCCCTGTCTTTCCTGAAAGAGTATCATCACTATTCCATCTTGTACTAAGTAAAGGACCATTCATCCATCCCTCAATCCAAAATGAAATTTGTAAGTATCTTGTTTATCCTTTTTTGTTTTTAATACACTTTTTTATTAGTGCTTTATTTTATCTTCCTCGAGTGTGTTTTTTACTGTATTAAAAGCAAAGTTTTACAGTCTTTTATTTGTTTATGCTTTTGATTTCAACTGTAAATACAAAGTTTACAGTGTAAATTCAAATTTGTTCAATAAGTTTTTAAAAAAATGCCTCCTATATAACATTTCATCGTTATTTATAATCTAAACATTGAGATTACGAAGCTTAAACCTGTATTTTACCAACGAAAAATAACGAACATTAAAAATTGAATGCATTGTAAGTCATATGTAATCCAAAATTACTCTGTTTGTAAAGAATATTTTGCTAAAAAATAAAATTACCGAGATAGGCCATAAGAAATAAAAGAATTTAGACCATTTTCTTAAGCTTTTCTCCTTTTGTTGTATATTTCCCTTCGCTTTGTTGTATATTTCCCTTAGCTTTGTATTGTTTCATGTGATTCATAAAGTTTGTATTTTTGCATGTACTCGTATTTCACGCAATCCCTATTAATTCGCATGACTTGAATGGTACAGATCTTGTTCGTTTGCCTTTTGGCCGTCGCCCTCGCCAGACCAGATAAGGACGCCAGGACTCTCCTCGATGAAAGAGACCATCACGCCGACGGAAGTTACAGTTTTGCCTTCGAGACTGACAATGGAATCAGCCGATCTGAACAAGGCACACCAGTCGCTGAAGGTGCAATTGCAAAGACTGGAGAAATCAGGTGAGCATCACGTTATTGAAATACATTAAATAAAGATGCAATAATAAAATGAATAATACAGTAATACAATAATAATATAATTCTTAACCAAGATTTATTGGTATATATATATATATATATATATATATATATATATATTATTATATATATATATATATATATATATATATATATATATATATATATATATATATATATATATATATATAATAACTCGAAATTATTATTCGTGTACAAGATTTAATAAATTCTAAACGTTCATTTTGATTCTATTTTTATCAGCGATTTATTGCACCTCCTCATTTTAACTAAATATAAAGCTATTATGGGAATCAGATTAGTTTAAAAAGATAGATGGTTTACATATACTGAAATTAGGAATTCTTTACATTATTGTATAAAAGATGTAAGCATTCTCATTTGTTTTTCTTTTCATCCAGATTTACACTTCCCAATGGTGAAGATTTCGTGCTTTTATTCATCGCTGACGAAAATGGTTTCCGAGTAGAACCAGGCTCTTCCCACATCCCTGTAGCGCAGTAAACGAATCATCTCCACTTCGTCGTTTGGCACTCATGAACACCCTTTCCGCAAGATTTACAAACCCAGTTTTTTTAAGTATTCTTTCCTCATAAACTTTGTCTTCAAATCCTTCTTTCATTACAGCTTAGATCTCTCTGTCGTAGTTTCAAAATTGGCATTCACTTGTTCTACCTAAATTTTTTTCGTTTGACTGTGTATATGTATAAAATAAACGATTTTCTTTGTTGTATAACGTCTCTGCATATTCCTTATGTGACATGCGTAAGCCGTCAATTTCGTTTATGAACGAATATTTCATTGTACGTGTATGCAATTTGTCTTCGGTTAAATTGAGCATATTTGTAGTTTAATAAAACTGAAAATAATCAAGACGGAACTGAACAATTATATTATTTCAATGGACAGTAATGATGAGAAAGTTACGAGGGTGTATGTTCAGAAAGGAGGTTAAAAGAAAGGAAGGAAATTCAAAGATAATTGAAAATTTTAAAGCAAAGATGGGGGAACCTGAATGAAAATTTTACAATACTTTTATGTGCTAACAAATAAACATCTAGTCTTTTCATGAAAGACTCAACCTCGTTACTTTGGACTACGCTGGCCATCGATTCCACAAATTAACTACGATTCACGAAAAAATGCTTAGTTTCGTTAGAATTAAAGTGTTTACCCACTTATTTGAGACCATTATTGAGAGTTCTGTCTGTATTCTGAAGGTGAAATATTTTTCGGCGTCGACGTTATCAAAACCCTTCATCATTTTCAATACCTGAATTACATCTCATCGAATCCGCCTATTTACTGAAGATGTGACAATAAATTTAATGTTTCTGAACGGGAAGAATATACTCGTATGGTTTGTTTCTAAGCTTGGGAATCATCTCAGTAGCTCGTCGCTGCACTCTCTCCATTCTGTCTTTGTCTTGTCACAAATATGGGATCCAGAACTGAACCCAGAATTCCAGATGGGGGCGTACAGAGGAATTATATAATGTTAACATTGTATTTTCAGACTTAATTCAAATTAATCATGAATAAATCCTTCGATGAGATTGTAGACACCAATAGATAAGGGAAGTACTGCGGAGATACGTTAGGCAGAAGACAGAGAGTGCTGGAACTCCCGTTTCTCCTGTTACTCTCCTCCTTAGCTGATCTTTTCCGTGTTTCATCTACCCTGAGAGCAGTTCAGCATGCTCTCAAACACACACCTCTCTCCTTATTCTTTATTACAAATACATGCATCTTACACACTACATAATCTTTTCAAAATTTTTAAAAAATATGGCAACGATTTCAAGAGCCGGGAGTCCCCTGAGGAGGGACCCGGACAGTCGGGCTGGTTCTTCTACTGCCATTCGAGATGTTCTGAGCCTCTGCCAGATTCACTTTTCATAAACTTCTGCAATATTCGTGGCCTTTCCTCAAATTTTCAATATGTTGAACACCGCCTCTCCTCCTCTGAACCACACTGTCTCTTCCTCACTGAAAATCAGGTGTCTGGGACGATTGACAGCAACCCCTTTTCTGTACCCTCCTACTTTCTCTATACTCAATTTCACACCAAAGGTGGCTGTTGCGTATACAGTATGTACGCAACGACTTAACTAATTTTTGTATTCCCAAACTTGAATACTCCAAATTCTATACCCTCTGGCGAAGGTTTACATGCCAATTTCAAACTAAATACATCTGCGCTGTTTACCTTTCTCCTAATCCTACTGACTGTTCAAAGTTTTTTGACTACCTCTTCCAAAGCGGAATACATTCTATCCCAGTCTCCTTTTGCTGAAATCTTCATTTTAGGAGATTTTAATGTTCACCACCACCTTTGGCTTTCCTCCCATTTCACTAACATCCCTGGTGAACTAGCTTACAACTTCTCTATCCTGAATGACCAAGAGTAGATTGTACAGCACCCTACTTGTATCCCCGATCACCTTGGAGATAGGCCCAACATTCTGGATTATTTCTCACCTTTCATCCTTCTTCTTACTCTGTAAAACTTTTTTCTCCGTTGGGCTCCTCCGACCAAATCTTATATCTGCTTCCTGTCCTATCGCTCCAATTCGGCCATTGGATCCTCCCAAGAGGAGATGCCTTTGGCACCTTAACGCCCTGATTGGGAGGCCCTTAAGCAGTATTTCTCTCAATTCCCATGGAATGATTACTGCTTCCGTGGACGAGGCCCCGCCAGGTATGCTGAGTGCATCACGGAGTTGATTCTCTCGGGCATGGAGGCGCACATTCCATATTTTATTCCTACTACTAATGCAAAAAAAAAAAAACCCCATGATTTAACTTTGATTGTTCTAATGCTATCTGCAACAGAGAGGAGGCTTTCAGAGGGTACCGTCGCCATCCAACTCCTGACTCTCACTTAGCTTATATTTCTATCCGCAATCGTGAAAAATCTGTTCGTCGATTCGCCCAAAATTCCTTCATCAGACAAAAATGTGAAAAATCCAATTTTAATTCTCGCTCTTTCTGACATCTAGCCAAGAACCTCTACAACAACTTTACGTCTTGTATCCCTCCTCTTTCCCATAACAACGGCTCAGTTGCCGTCTCTTCTCCCGATAAAGCTGCACTCTTCACGCAAACTTTCACTTCCAACCATAGATGATTCAGGTAAATATGTTTGAAATTAGAATCTTCTCCAAAGATGTCTTCCTGCCATATTTGGGCTCAACTCTAGGAAGGCGTATGGTCCTGGTGGAGTTCCTCCTGTTGTTCTCAAGAACTGTGCTTCTGTACTGACACCCAGTCTAGGCAAACTCTTTCGTCTTTGCCTTTCAACTGGTAATTTTTCTTCCTGATGGAGGCTCGCTTTCATTCAGCCTGTCCCAAAGAATGGTTACCGCTCTCAACCCTCCAACTATCGTCCAGCTGTTTTGATTTCTTGCCTTTCTAAAGTTTTTAAATCTATCCTTAAAGGAAGATTCTTAAACACTTCTCCACTCACAATCTTCTTTCATATCGTCAGTATGGGTTCCGCAAAGGACGCTCTACTGGCGATCTTCTTGCATATCTCCTCGCTCCGGGTTTCGGTGAAACTCTCGCTGTTGCGCTAGACATATCAAAAGCTTGTAATAGAGTCCAGAACAAATCCTTAATGTCCAAACTGCCCTCCTTTGGCTTCTATTCTTCTATCTGTTCCTTCATCTGATTTTCTTTCTGACCGATCTATAGCTGCGGTTGTAGATGGCCACTTTTCTAAAGCTTTTAATAGTGGTGCTCCTCAGAGTTCCGTCCTGTCACCCTCTCTTTATCTTTTGTTTATCAATGATCAGTTAAGTCGCACTTCCTATCCTATCCACTCCTAAGCCGCTGATTCCACTCTTCACTTCTCTATTCGTTTCACAAAGCGTCCCTCTCAACAGTCATTCCATGCTTCGAGTATGACGGTTATGGTGCACCTGACTCCTAATCTTTCTACTATCTCTGATTGGGGCAGAGAAAACCTTATAGCTTCCAATGCCTCAAAAACTCAGTTCCTTTATCGGTCTACTCGTCACAATCTTCCACACGACTATTCCTTAACCTTCAATAGCACACAACTCGATCCTTCCTCTTCTCTTAACATCCTTGGTGTTTCCTTTTCTCGTGATCTTTCCTGGAAACATCACATATACTCTCCTTCCAAACCAGCTTCTAAGAGGTTAGGTGTGTTGTGCCGCATCCGCAGTTTCTTCACCCCTACTCAGTTGCCCTCTCTATACAGGGATTTTCTCCGCCCCTATATGTTATAATGTTATATTGTTTCAGACCAACAAAGACCCTAGGATCCACTCATGGCTGGTCTACCTAACTGCGTTCGTAATTGAGTATTGTGCATGTCCTCCGTAGTGGCGGAGGATACCTACAATTTTACGTGGGTTCCGAACCACAAGAACATAAGAACATGAGAAATTATTATAGTGGGCACACTAGGGGCCACTTCGGCCCATCGAGGTGGCTCCACTATGTGAAAACTGCCTGTACATTCATTGGCAACAACCAATTTTTACAAAACTAAATAATTATCAATTTAAAACTAATTAATTATCAATTAAAAACTACAGATAGAATCTCTCGATCCAGAGGATCAAGTCATAATAGACTACTATCCACAAATATGTTACACTCTATATCTATTTATAACCGACATGCAAATATATCAGATCCAAAGAATCCAGTCAATTTCATTACGGTATCCATCACTACCATACCTTGCCAACCAAAAATAAGTCACGGTCCATATCAATTGCGGACCAAGTCACAATTTACAACCATATACATTACAATATATACACTTAGGAGGAAAAGTGTAGGTGTGGCTGTAAAGACTGTACAGTAATGTAGAAATGTGTGTGCACCCATTTTGGGTCTCCCATTTAAAGGTGTTTGTAGGGCAAGTGAAGATCATGAGTTTTTCAATACCTTACAGTACTATGGGGGGCACCGCTCGGCAGAGGAATCTCTTTAAATGGGGTGTGTAAGGACAGAGAGTATCCCCTAACCCAAGATGCTGCCTCCCTATATCCCACAACACTTGTGTTGAGCTGTGGGGTACCTTCTCATATGTGGGTAAGCTCAACCCACACAGCTCTACTTGACCGGATGGAATTAAAGGCTTTTCGTCTCATCAATTCCGGGACTCTTACTGACTGTCTTTAATTCCTCTTTCTTCACCGCAATGTTGCCGTATTCTCTCTCTTTACTACTGCTATTACAACGGACACTGCTCTTCTGAACTCTCTAACTGCACGCCTCCTTCTTTAAGGAGAGCACTCAGTACCCGACTTTCCACACATTCTCATTCCTTTTTCGTCCAACTTTCTAACACGAGGGTTAATCGGCATTTTCAATCTTTCATCTACTGAACCGGTCAACTATAGAACAATCTTCCTCAGTCCTTCTTTCCCACTGTCTGTGACCTCCAATCTTTCAAGCGCAGAGTGTCTAGGCATCTCAAAAACTTTGAACCTTGATTTTGGCTCTCTTCTTTCTCTGTGGGGGGGTGGGCGTTTTTGCGGACCCCTCCTTATTGCATAAAAAAAGTTTCTATTAGTTCTTCTAGCCACTTTTTTCTGTAACACTCGTTAGTTTCTTGGACCGCACAGAATACTCTTCTTGAACAGTGTTCCTATCGATATTAACCTTTCTACATTTATCTACTGTATATTAAAATTCATTTGCCAAATTTCTGCCCATTCCTATAACTTATACAAAATGTTCTTGAATCTTCAAATGTTTCTCCATTGATTTTGCTCGTCCGCCCAGTGTGCTGTTGCCCGAAAATTTTTAAATTATATTCTTATTAATTCCTATGTCGACGTCATTGATAAAAAAAAATAAAAATCTATGTTTTTGATAATTAGTCATAAAATTACTTCATTAACTGTAGTAATAACGGCGATAATAAAGGTTTACATCAGTAAGAGTTAACGAAGCACCTCATTAGTGATTTACAAAATATAGTTAACCCTTTACTGCATAGAGGTCTTTTCCGTGACTGAATAAAATCGTCTGGCGTTAGCCAGAACAAAATCATTAAAGTTAACATTGCGCGCTAAAGGATAAAGGGACGTTCGCCTGACCCTTTACTGCACAGAGGTCTTTTCCGAGACTGATTAAAATCGTCTGGCGTTAGCAGAATTAAAATCAGTAAAGTTAACACTGTGAGCTAAAAGGTTAATGATGAAGCTATCTAATATTTATGGGAATTGCGTTCCATACATCTGCTCCTTTGAAGAAAAGTGCATTTCCCGCACTGCTCATAATATAATTTGGTTTTGAGCAAGTGTCTTTTTTAGTTTTAATATGACTAAAAATTTCGATATTTTGGAAGTAAAATTTGAAATTTTTTTTTCTTCAAAATTAAGGTCAAACACTTTAATTTCATTCACCTTTGCAGGAGTTGTATTACCAGTTTTTATATGATAGCTTGTATTCATGTTTTGTGGTAATAATCATATAAGATAATTTTGTCAGTCAATAAAAGTTTATTAGAACACGTCTGGAACACGTAAACGTGATCTAATTATCCGTTCATGTTATTTATCAGGACTAAATTATGATGCGAAGAAGTCCGTTTGCATGAAAAACGAGGGCAACATAGAGATATGTTGTCATGTCACTGCGAAGGGACTCTGTGGCCACTCTGTACGGTGTCACCCATATATTACACGCAATTTAGTGTGGGTGAGAGATGAAAATCATGAACGAGAATTAAAAATAGTAATGTTCCAAGAACAGGTCATTTTGGGACGCCATTATTTTCTTTTAATCTAGTGTATTGATGACGATTTGTCAAGTATTATTTGAACTATTCAAAGTCATTTCCTCTCATTCAGTAGACACAAGGTTAACGAGAGTAAGTAGACACCACGAGGATTGACCAAATGGCAAAGCTCATCAATGGAATGCCGGAACGTGTGTCGCCTTTACATAATGTAAAGGGGAAGCAACATGATCCGAAATATATTGATTCAATAAACCCGTTATCATTTGCTGAATTTTATAACCAAATAAAAAACTATGGAAAAACAGAGGTGTTTGTTTACTTTTATCAAATTCTTTGATGTTTTTACATTATATTTTGAAGCTAAACTAATTTGGTGCTACTATAGCGTGATTCCTACCGGTGACTTCGATACTATAGGGTGATTCCTACCCGTTTTGGTTCGAAACTACAGTACTGTAGAGTGTGATTCCTATCCAAGGTATAAATGAAAATATAATAAATATAAAATGCTATTTATTATTCAATTTTATTTATTTAAAAAATAGTTTCGGTGCTACTATAGTATGTGGTCTACCTACGATTGGTTAGGTTTAGTCACGATATTTTCATTAAAACTAACGAAAATATCATGACTAAACCTAACCAATCGTCAAGGGCGATGGACATTGGAATGTAAACAAGCAATTAGTAAACAAGGTAAGAAGCTATAATTAAAAGGTAGACCGCCGAATCGAGGTAGGAATCACGCTATAGTAGCACCACTAATTTTTTTATTTGTTATATTTTTTCAAACGAAAGGTAAACTTTTCCTAACTGTCGTATGCATGATAATAAAAGATAAGGACGAATATAACCGAAATATTTCTCTGTACGAATACTTATGAGCGTCACTGTAGCTATTTTTAAAATGTTTACTAGATATTTCGGTGCTCTTCCAATACGTGCTCTACCGTAAAATTTACATTCCAATATGTGCTAACTAACGAAAATATCACGACCTAACCTAACCAATCGTCAAGGGCGTACAATTGACCTAACGATTGGTTAGGTTAGGTCGTGATATTTTCGTTAGTTAGCACATATTGAAATGTACATTTTACGGTAGAGCACGTATTGGAAGAGCACCGATATTTCAAATATCTGTAAATGCTGCTTAAATGTTTCAAATATATAAAGTCGTAGAAATTAAACATTTAACTAGTATAATAAGTTAGTTTTCTATTCTTTGTGCTTAGACGCATGCGCATTGTGACTAAAAATATTTTGAAATTGTGACGCAGTTTATTTAGTGTTCATATTTATAGGCTATTTTGAAAAAAAAGAGAAAACAATCATTATAATTGTGAATTTATTCATTTATTCCATGTAGGCTTAGGTTTTTCATGCATTTATTAATTTTAGTTATTTTGGCTAGTCCTTGGCTAGTAAAGTCTTTCAAGATTAAGAACTAACCTGTGACCCTGAGACTAGCCTTAAACCTAGTCCTCTTGATATACAGTAGGCCTACCATAGGATCAATCTCTAAGTTAGTCTATAATTGAGATAAAACACTAATAAGTTATAGAGGGTTCGGGCTAGAGCAACCATAATGAATCCAGAACTGAGAAGTAAAATATTTGAGGAAAATTAGATGATGTAGATTTTAGGTAATCAAAATATTCACTTGAAAAGCGTCGACTTATAGAAAAACTAATTCGAGTATTTAAAACTGATAAATGGCTTTAATAATGTAAATTACAGGAAGTTATTGGATACTGATAAAGAGTCAATTACAAAAGAAATGGAGGTACTTACGTATTATCGGGACTACCAAACTGTTTATTATGTATTTTTGCTCTCGTCATTTTCGTTTAAACTAACGAAAATATCACAACTTAACCTAACCAATCATCAAGGGCGTACAGTTGACCTAACCGGGCATTCAGTTGAGACGAATGTTGACACTGGATGTTTTTATCAATTACGGCGTTATTCTCTCATCCTTAACTTGCCCGAAATGTGACAGTGAGTGCCTAATACGAAAAGATCAGAAGATATTTAGGTGAAATAACCAATATTAACCTGTTAGGTCAACTGAATGCCCGGTTAGGTCAACTGAATGCCCGGTTAGGTCAACTGTACACCCTTGATGATTGGTTAGGTTAAGTTGTGATAGTTTCGTTAGTTTAACCCTTTGACGACCAGTATTAGATATTACTAACTATAGTCACTTAAATGACCCATTTTTGGGTTAATTTTCCGACAACTAAACGATACCTGTATACACATGTAAATGTATTTGTAGAAACGTTGCATCATTGGGAGCTATTGAAGAATAGGGACCCCAGCCTTCTTTAGTTAGCTTTATAAGGCTAACTAACGAAATATCATGTCCTAACCTAACCAATCGTCAAGGGCGTACAGTTAACCTAACGATTGGTTAGGTTAGGTCGTGATATTTTCGTTAGTTAGCCTATAAGCCTAACTAACGAAGGCTGGGGTCCCTATTCTTCAATAGCTCCCATCATTGTACAATTTATATTATCTCCTTGGGACAAATATGTCCCTTGGTCCTCAAAGGGTTAAACGAAAATGACGAGAGCAAAAATACATAATAAACAGTTTGGTAGTCCCGATAATAAGTAAGTACCGAAATGGATATAAATTTAAAGTAAAAAGTCATTAATATTAATGGTGTGAAGCAATTCTTTTCATATCAACTTAAACTTAAACTCCTTAAACTTTCATGCATTAGACATTTTATTGTTAGGCATTTCATTAAACTTTCATGCATTAGACATTTTATTGTTAGGCATTTCATTAACATTTCATTAGACATTTCATTGTTAGACAATTCATTTAATATTTTTAACTGTTTGAAAAACTGAGACAATTTAGGCATTTCAATTGGCTTGCTGAAATGTCTAACATAATGTTTAATTACTGTGAAATGTCTAATGCATTAGATATTTCAAAATTCACAGAATTAGTGCAACGAAAAGTCTACTTCTACAGAGTAACCACAAAGCCCCTTTGCAGCGAAATTACAGCATATCTGTATATTGCCCTTGTTTTTACGCGAAGAGACTTTGTGGCCATCTGTATTTAGAGTGTACATTTACTATTGCAGTTTGAGTGTACAAATATATTTGCACCCTCACCCCTATTGTTACGCCTACATATGGGGTAGCTTCTATACCCTCTGACGTTAAAAAAACATTATCATCATTTAAAAAGATTGGTGCTCTTCCAATATGTACTCTACCGCGAAACTGTGATCTACCATATTCCAATACGTGCTCTACCGTGAAACTAGCCTTATAAGGCTAACTAACGAAAATATCATGACTTAACCTAACCAATCGTTAGGTCAACTATACGCCCTTCACGATTGGTTAGGTTAAGTCGTGATATTTTCGTTAGTTAGCCTATAAGGCTAACTAACGTACCTGCTGCTAATCCGAATAATCTAAGGTAAATCACGTATTGGAATGTAAATTTTAAGGTAGAGCACATATTGGAAGAGCACCAAAAGATTTCACTTAAGATAATGTACGTAGATTTCTGTCTTAATTTTAGATTGCCTCTCAATGTCGTCAATGTGGTTTTAGGAGAATGCGAATGTTTAAGTTTTGGTAAAACAAGTTCCTATTGTTTTATTTCTGTTTAAAAAGTTGTCTACTGAGGTATACTGTAGTTACTGTACTATTAATTAAGTTTTCTAATAAAGGTTATTTTATTTATGTAGTACTAAGAGTATTTGAAATCATCTTTATGAATTAATTTTTTCTTACAAATTTCAAGTTACGGTTACTGTAGTTCTCTGTAATAATGTACACTGAAGGGAAGCGTGTACATTTTTGAAAACCAGAATTTAAAACAAGGTGCGGTCAAACCTGCACTTCAATGAATTCTTTTGGTATGCCGGATGTTTTAGTAAAGACGTTCTTAAGAAATGGCCCACGCTTTTCTGGCGGGAAAAGATCCGCTTTAAGTTGCATATTTTATTTTGGTTTCCGCACACACACATACACACAGACATATATATATATATATACACACAGGATGTTACCAAAAAACAAATATTATTTGCTGTTTTATTTTTACAGATATCAAAAAAATTTAGAAAAACGTGATTAAGGTTACGGTTGTGGCTAACTTCGTAATAACGCTTCCCGGAGATCAGCGAAGTTAAGCGACATTGGGTCTGGATAGTAGTTGGATGGGAGACCGTCCTCCGCGCTCAGATTATGTAGCAACCCGTGGTTCGGATCCCACGTAAAGCTATAGGTTCCCTCTGTCATATGAAGCGTTCGGGCGAATAGAGGCGAATCAACCAAAATCTTGAATGGTGGTTAATTCGCCTCTCTTCGCCCGAGCGCCTCATATGACCTTAGATAAATGCAAAAAACTTCACTTTTTTACGTGAAGGTCAAAATATGAGAATAAAAACCCACTCTAATAGACAGAGTTTATTTCCACGACAGTTTCGACGCCCACTGGCATCCTCCTCGGGTGGATACAGAAACACAAATGAAACAAAACAAGAGGGAAAAAACAGTTCAGGGATCGACCGTTAAGAAATTCGCACCTAGGTTGGATTCCATTCTCTCGAGACAGGAGGGGCATTTTCATTAAGTACATTCGCACAAATTTTAAAACTATCTTCCTGTTCTAAACATACAGATTCTATTATTTTTACATAATTATTACATTTATAATTAAATTTATTACATTTAATATTGCATAATTATTAATTACAGAAATTATAAATTTATTATTACATTGGTTATTACATTGTTGTTTATTATACAGAAATTATAAACCGAAAAACGAATGAAAAAAGGCGATTAGGAAATAATCCAGAGACCATTGAGAAATTCGCACCTAGGTTAGATATCGTTCTCCCGAAACCAGAAGGGCATTTTATTACAGGGTCAGCTTATAACTACATTTCCACAAATTAAAAATATCTTCTTGTTCTATACATACAGATCCTAATGTTTTGACATAATTACTGCATATATTTATTTCCACATTAATTACTTCCATTATTACATTTACTAAAAGCGAGTAAGGAAACATTCCAATCCAGAGACATTTAAGAAATTCACACTTAGGTTCGAACACGTTCCCACGACTCCGTAAGGGATTTATTGACCAAGAATCTCATTAAAGGGTCTAACTTATAAGTACCTTCGCACAAATTAAAATTATCTACTTTTTCTATACACACAGATTCTATTATTTTTCTTTTGACATAATTATTACATTTATAAAGTACCTTACTTGATTCCCAATCTATAGCATGATTATTTTGGCTAGCGTGATAAAAAATGGCATTATTAGTATTACAACTTCTGAAGGCATATTTGTGTTCTTTGATACGGGTTTCAATATTTCTTCCAGTTTCTCCCACGTATACTAAATCACAACTTTTACAGGGAATGCTGTAGACACAGGCTTGTTCCTCTTTTGCAACGTTATTCCTAACCAATTTACTTTTCACGGTAGACGAATATTTGAACGCCAAAGCAAACTTAAATTCTTTCGTCAACGGTTTTACTCTTTCTAAGCCGGCAATGTAAGGCAAACTCACATATTGTTTTTGGTTAACTGAAGGTTCCCGAGGGGCATAAAAAGATTTTCTGGCTTTAAAATACGCCTTTCTGATAAACCACTCAGGATATTTTAAATCCTTAAAAATGTTCCAAATCTTTGAATTTTCCGGATCCAGCAAATGTGGGCTACAAATCCTGAGTGCTCTTAGAAACATGGAAGAAATAATTGAGCTTTTAACCCCTTCATCATGATATGAAAAATAATGAATGTACGAATTACAATGAGTAGGTTTTCTATAGACCGTGAAATTGGGCTTTCCGCTTTCGTTAATGACCAAAACATCTAGAAAAGGTAATTGTTTGTCGTTCTCCCATTCATATTTAAATTTAATAGAGGGAACAAGATTATTTAATGACTGAAAGAAAGTGTCAAAGTTGTTCCAGTGGTCAGGCCAAAATGAGAAAATATCATCTACATAACGAAACCAAATTAGATTCCTGGGACATATTGTTTGCAACAATTCCGACTCATAATACTCCATATATAATGTACTCAGTATTGGGGATAAAGGGGACCCCATTCCCATACCAAAACGTTGCAAATAAAATTCTTCACCGAAGGAGAAGGCATTATTGGTGACACAGAGTTTTATCAGTTCTAAAAATACAGATGTGGGCATGCCTAGTTCTACGTTACATGTTGGCAATTTTCTATCTAAAAAACTAAGTACATCATCAATGGGAACTTTCGTAAACAAGGACTCAACATCAAAACTTATCATTCTTCCCCGTTTTAAATCTAAGGACATAACTTTGTTAATAAAGTCACAGGAATTAGTGATGTGCGAGCCTGAAAATTTACCAACTAATGGGGATAATTTATCTGCAAGAAATTTAGATAACCTGTAACTAAAGGAACCCCTGTGTGAAATAATGGGACGGAGTGGTATATTAATCTTATGGGTTTTGGGTAGGCCGTAAATGTGGGGGAGTTTGGGGTTAATCTGTAGAAATCTTTTAGGATCAATCGCCGGGACATCTTTTAATAAGTTCCTGATGGTTTTGTTGAATTCGGCAGAAAGACGCTTTAGGGGGGACGATCTCACTTTGGTGTAGGTGAATTCATCACTAAGTAACGCTTCCATTTTTTGTTTATAATCACACTTGTCCAAAATAACCACAGTGTTACTTTTGTCCGCTTTAGTGACAAATATTGCTTCATTCTTCCTGAGCTTGTCTAAAGCTAACCGGAATCTTTTGGGAATAGAGTCCAATGAGTTGAAATGTTCCAGAAACTTGCTCAGAATCAAACCATTTAAACACGGAATATCCACCCTGGAATTAACTACGGAAGACACAAAATCTAAAACAATGTTTTTATCGGGTTTAAGCGCAAACGACAGCCCTAAATTAAGAACTTCCTTTTCGGATTTGGACAAGACATATGTCGATAAATTTAAAACGGAACCTTCCACCGCACACTTTGACCAAGCACTTTCATCACATAAATAGGATAGCTTTCTGTTAAGTCGTTGTTCAGTGCGTCTAGTCTCCACGTCGCATTTATAATCTGCAGTTTCAAACAGCGCCACAAGTAGTTCACACGACACATGCGATTTAAGGACGCGTAGACAATTTCTTAGTTTGAAATACGTATGGTCAATTTCTCTTTTAACACATGGAATACGTTCCTTCAAAATTTCCCTGGCAAAATTCGGAAACGGTGTATGGTCCTTCCTGAAGGTAAACGGTATCAAGGACTTCGGGCACACTTGCTCCACTAAACACTCTTGCAGGAACTTGAGTTGCAGCTTCTTGGTCTTCACAGCCACTAGTGTTTTTTCATATAGACGATAGGAAGATATAAGTTGGGGAAAGGTGACTAAGAAGAAGGCGAATAGATGGCGTCTGATCGTGGGATCCATAATAAATGCAAAAAACTTCACTTTTTTACGTGAAGGTCAAAATATGAGAATAAAAACCCACTCTAATAGACAGAGTTTATTTCCACGACAGTTTCGACGCCCACTGGCATCCTCCTCGGGTGGATACAGAAACACAAATGAAACAAAACAAGAGGGAAAAACAGTTCAGGGATCGACCGTTAAGAAATTCGCACCTAGGTTGGATTCCATTCTCTCGAGACAGGAGGGGCATTTTCATTAAGTACATTCGCACAAATTTTAAAACTATCTTCCTGTTCTAAACATACAGATTCTATTATTTTTACATAATTATTACATTTATAATTAAATTTATTACATTTAATATTGCATAATTATTAATTACAGAAATTATAAATTTATTATTACATTGGTTATTACATTGTTGTTTATTATACAGAAATTATAAACCGAAAAACGAATGAAAAAAGGCGATTAGGAAATAATCCAGAGACCATTGAGAAATTCGCACCTAGGTTAGATATCGTTCTCCCGAAACCAGAAGGGCATTTTATTACAGGGTCAGCTTATAACTACATTTCCACAAATTAAAAATATCTTCTTGTTCTATACATACAGATCCTAATGTTTTGACATAATTACTGCATATATTTATTTCCACATTAATTACTTCCATTATTACATTTACTAAAAGCGAGTAAGGAAACATTCCAATCCAGAGACATTTAAGAAATTCACACTTAGGTTCGAACACGTTCCCACGACTCCGTAAGGGATTTATTGACCAAGAATCTCATTAAAGGGTCTAACTTATAAGTACCTTCGCACAAATTAAAATTATCTACTTTTTCTATACACACAGATTCTATTATTTTTCTTTTGACATAATTATTACATTTATAAAGTACCTTACTTGATTCCCAATCTATAGCATGATTATTTTGGCTAGCGTGATAAAAAATGGCATTATTAGTATTACAACTTCTGAAGGCATATTTGTGTTCTTTGATACGGGTTTCAATATTTCTTCCAGTTTCTCCCACGTATACTAAATCACAACTTTTACAGGGAATGCTGTAGACACAGGCTTGTTCCTCTTTTGCAACGTTATTCCTAACCAATTTACTTTTCACGGTAGACGAATATTTGAACGCCAAAGCAAACTTAAATTCTTTCGTCAACGGTTTTACTCTTTCTAAGCCGGCAATGTAAGGCAAACTCACATATTGTTTTTGGTTAACTGAAGGTTCCCGAGGGGCATAAAAAGATTTTCTGGCTTTAAAATACGCCTTTCTGATAAACCACTCAGGATATTTTAAATCCTTAAAAATGTTCCAAATCTTTGAATTTTCCGGATCCAGCAAATGTGGGCTACAAATCCTGAGTGCTCTTAGAAACATGGAAGAAATAATTGAGCTTTTAACCCCTTCATCATGATATGAAAAATAATGAATGTACGAATTACAATGAGTAGGTTTTCTATAGACCGTGAAATTGGGCTTTCCGCTTTCGTTAATGACCAAAACATCTAGAAAAGGTAATTGTTTGTCGTTCTCCCATTCATATTTAAATTTAATAGAGGGAACAAGATTATTTAATGACTGAAAGAAAGTGTCAAAGTTGTTCCAGTGGTCAGGCCAAAATGAGAAAATATCATCTACATAACGAAACCAAATTAGATTCCTGGGACATATTGTTTGCAACAATTCCGACTCATAATACTCCATATATAATGTACTCAGTATTGGGGATAAAGGGGACCCCATTCCCATACCAAAACGTTGCAAATAAAATTCTTCACCGAAGGAGAAGGCATTATTGGTGACACAGAGTTTTATCAGTTCTAAAAATACAGATGTGGGCATGCCTAGTTCTACGTTACATGTTGGCAATTTTCTATCTAAAAAACTAAGTACATCATCAATGGGAACTTTCGTAAACAAGGACTCAACATCAAAACTTATCATTCTTCCCCGTTTGATGATGTACTTAGTTGGCTATTGTATTTTTAGCCAAAAAAAACAAAACTTAAACCTCAACCGGGACATTGAGCGTCCACTTTTCAAGGCACAAAACACGTCCGTTAGTATACACAAACTCAGAATGGTTCCCTGAGAACATTATATTTTGGCTAAAAATACAATAGTTTACCCCCTTTTTCTTTGATTTATTCAACACGACGTGAATGCAACGAGTCTTTTACTTATATAGAGGTTCTGAGTGTAGGGATCTAGGTTTGCTTTAAACCCTAGATCCACGTCCAAAGCTGGATCCTGTCTGCTTTGCAGATAGCTGGTGAGGGAAGCTATATTTATGGATCTCTTGGCGAGAGACCCGTTGCCCACGTCGGGCTAAAATCATGAAAAGGAAAAAAACTATGGTATTTGTCATTTACCATTACTTATTCGGACTATAGTGGATTTAATTTTCCCAGAAGAGTTCCTTGTTCCATGCACGGTCTGTGTTTAACATATAATGTTCTCAGGGAACCATTCTGAGTTTGTGTATACTAAACGGACGTGTTTTGTGCCTTGAAAAGTGGACGCTCAATGTCCCGGTTGAGGTTTAAGTTTTGGTTTTTTTGGCTAAAAATACAATAGTTACCCCTTTTTCTTTGATTTATTCAACACGACGTGAATGCAACGAGTCTTTTACTTATATAGAGGTTCTGAGTGTAGGGATCTAGGTTTGCTTTAAACCCTAGATCCACGTCCCAAAGCTGGATCCTGTCTGCTTTGCAGATAGCTGGTGAGGGAGCTATATTTATGGGATTTCTTTGCGAGAGACCCGTTGCCCACGTCGGCTAAAATCATGAAAAGGAAAAAAACTATGGTATTTGTCATTTACCATTACTTATTCGGACTATAGTGGATTTAATTTTCCCAGAAGAGTTCCTTGTTCCATGCACGGTCTGTGTTTTAACATATAATGTTCTCAGGAACCATTCTGAGTTTTGTGTATACTAAACGGACGTGTTTTGTGCCTTGAAAAGTGGACGCTCAATGTCCCGGTTGAGGTTTAAGTTTTGGTTTTTTTTGGCTAAAAATACAATAGTTACCCCCTTTTTCTTTGATTTATTCAACACGACGTGAAGCAACGAGTCTTTTACTTATATAGAGGTTCTGAGTGTAGGGATCTAGGTTTGCTTTAAACCCTAGATCCACGTCCCAAAGCTGGATCCTGTCTGCTTTGCAGATAGCTGGTGAGGGAAGCTATATTTATGGGATCTCTTTGCGAGAGACCCGTTGCCCACGTCGGGCTAAATCATGAAAAGGAAAAAAACTATGGTATTTGTCATTTACCATTACTTATTCGACTATAGTGGATTTAATTTTCCCAGAAGAGTTCCTTGTTCCATGCACGGTCTGTTGTTTAACACATATATATATATATATATAGCGTTCAACATCCAACCCGGCAACGCCGGGTCGCTCTGCTAGTATATACTAGATTAAAAAGTTTCAGTTGAGGTCTTTTTTGTCCTTCAAATTCCGATCTAAAAAAAACGACATTACTTATGAGATGACCTGATAATTGAGCAGTTATATATTTTGTACTTTGGTAGTAGACTAACTTATATATACAGACCATTTCCCACGTTCATCTAGTTTATATAAGTGGCAATTGTAATTTTACAGTTGTGATTGGAAAGTGTTCCACAACGACACACACTTTCTGTAATTTCAACTGAAATTTTGATTACAGTATAATTTATATGTAGCAATGCAACTGTATTATTTACTTACTAAAAATTAATAATTATGATTTCCACTTAAAACCAAGCTTCCATGATTATATAATTTTATACTAAGTTACCAAGTCATTGAAATGTCCCTACAATTTTCTTATAATTCTTCAAAAATTTCAATATAGCTTTTACATCATTCATCAAAATAATACTTCTATTAATTAAAAAAAAAATTATTTATTTTTTTATTCATTTATTCATTTCTAAATTCGTGAAGTTGCCATATATACTTCATTCTTTTAATAACTTATCATGTGTACCTTCGTAACTGCAATTATTGTAGAAATATATTTATTATCCTCTTTTGCTTTTTTAAATTTTTCAAGGTAACGTACCCGTCGAATGGTATAAAATGGCTTGCCTTTCCTTACCAAATATCATCACTGTTCCGTCTGTTTCTTAGTAAAGTAGCGTCAAACCTGAAGCCAAAATGAAATTCGTAAGTATTTAAGTAAATTGTTTATCTTTTATTTTTTATAATAGTTCCCTCGCTTGCTAGTTCCTTATTTAATTTCACAATAATGTATTGTTTAAGGCAATTTTTTACTAAATTTTTCTTATGTTGTAATCATTCAATCAATTGATATCAACTACGAATACAAAGTTTACATTTATATCCAAATTTGTCCGTTACATTTTTAAAATAATGGATCCTAGATAAGATTTAAGGCAATGATAATGTAAACAATGAGATAATATATAGATATATATAGACACATACACACACACAAAGACTGAAGTAATACAAACAGCACAGAGAAGGGTTTTGTTGTCGCATGGAGACAAACGTCCCGAGTACGTCTCCTACCACTACACCACCCAAAAACCACAAAAGTTCCTTTTCACGATGGTGTCTGACGACCGAGAACGAACGAACACTTTCTCTGTGCTGTTCATTTTACTTCACTCTTCGTATAACATCAATATACGGTTATTGTAATTTTCTATAACTGATAAATAGAGACGAACGGGGTTGTATTTATTAAAAAATGGAAAATAACTCGATATTACAAGAATACAGTAATTAAAACAACTGCAAATTGCGAGTTTTATACAGGTATTTCATGGTAGGTTGTTTTGTATCCTTAATTAAACATTCAATCTTCAAACGATTAGATCTGCTTACCTATATATATACTATATATATATATATAATATATATATATATATCTATATATATATATATATATATGTTCGAAACGTGAAATGAATGAATGATGCAAACTCACAAGGAAAAAGGAAAATGATTCCAGGCCTTTCGTGTATTCAGAAGTACACCTCGTCAGGGAGGGAATTCCCTGACAAGGTGTACTTCTGAATACACGAAAGGCCTTGAAATCATTTTCCTTTTCCTTGTGGGTTTGCATTATATATATATATATATATAT
>JAJOZX010009302.1:0-77500 GCA_023014485.1 Bathynomus jamesi
ATGGAGAAAATGAGTGGTGAAAATTAAAAAATGCGCCAAATTTCATAAATGCTTTATGAGCTGAAGAAATGATGTAATTAATAATTATAGTTTGGTAAGAGGAGCCTTTGTTTTTACGGTTTAGTGACAAATATGTCATTATAGTTGGTCACTTTTTTCACGTACAAATTCTTGAACTTTACTATTTTTTTACGTAGATTTTTCCTCGGCTAATTTCTTTACGCGTCCTTACTAACTGTAACAGTTTTCGTTTATAATTTTGTAGTTTAAGAAAAAAGTTCGCCTCAAACTGAAAATCATATAAAAAATTGACATCGTCAATAATTGCGTTTTGTATATGGAATTTGATTGATTTTAGAGTTGAACGCGAACAATATTACTATTAGGAACTTTTCACGATTTTTTTTTTTTAGCGGAACTTTCCGATACTATAAATTACATTTAAGAGTGCCTTTATCACGCGATGACGTCATAGAAGTAAAAACTAGTTTCCTCTTAACGAAATGACATCGTAATAAATTATAAATGGACTGAAATTAATGCGAAAATTGGAGACTTTCGGAAAGTTTGAAAAATCGGTGACATTATTTTTATTTAATACGGAAGTGAATTTCCGTAGAGTTCGCCGATTCTGAAGTAATAAAAAAAAATTAGTTTGAAGTTAATAAAGATTCGTTACTTTGTTTCGTTCTTTTTAAGATATTTCGTTGGAGTATTTAAAAAGTTCAAAAGTTATTCCGCTTTCAAATTGGTACAACTTATAAACCATTTTCTGCCGTTTTTACTTTTGTCGCTTAACCATTTCTTCGTAGGAGGGCCTCGTATACGTACTTTTGCGGCTCGGATAAAAGGAAACCAAAGCTATCCGTCACTTCTATAAAAGGAGCAATTATAGATTGTTTTGAGAGCTTTAACAATTTGCTAAATCCACTCACTTTTAGAATGAACAAATTAAACTCGCGAGAAATTCGTTAAAATGAAAAAAAAAAAAGATATAACCGTATATTTAATTCGATATATCTCGTGCGGCGAGAGAGTTCTTATAAACCTAAGATTAAAGACTACCTACGGAGTCTTGTCTTATAAAGATTCATTTCATTGATAAATGTTCGTACAAAAATTAATTCGCGGCGCTCTTTGAAGTGAGATACGCAAAATACAAATCCCATTGATGGTTTTTCTGACCAGTCTGCGTCGTGTAGGTAGTTCGGGGGGTTAGATGTCGGTTTGAAATGGTTACTAATTTTGCCTCCTAATGTTGGCCTCGTGTTTTCCAAATGAAATGTAAGTAACATCCGGATGAAAGGAAATCTGAACAATATAACTTTCCATTGCTTCCAGCGAGATAAATCTTGGGTACGTAGTAAACAGTACGAGTAAGTTGTAGATCTCATTTTGTATGATACCTCATGAATGACGTGATAAGGCGCTATAATATGCTTTGCTAAGATTCCAAAACAAAAGATGTGAAATCGCTCCCAGTTAGATGCGGTGAAATTGTACGCGGCGAAACCATCATATGCAAATATGTTCCAGGAGTGCGGCAAGCGGGGGATTGAGAATGTTACCCCAACTCCCAACTTCCATGCGGGTGGAGGTACAGTATATATCGAGGTTGAACTGAGTGTCCCCCTCTCCCCACCTTCAGCATGGGGAATTATTGGTTCCCGAGGGTACAGATATGGGTTTGCCTGTATATGGAGGCAACACTGATGGGAGTTCTTACGCACTTGAAGGTGTGGTGCCGCCTCTACCCCTATCGTCACCGTTAACGAGGGTAGGACATTTGGGTATTCGTGTGCTTCCCTTGGCGCGTAACTACTACTCACCTTGTAGAAGGAGGGAGGAGAGAGAGAGAGAGAGAGGCCACAGCGGATGAAGCGTGGTCGTGGTTCCATTTCTTCCCCTGTCACCTGCAACGGGAGAAGGTTGTTTGGGCGACGAGTAGTTTCCCCTCTCTCCACAGTAGAGAAGGGGACACGCAAGTCCCTCGGGAGGGAGATGTGGAGTCTCTTTCTCCTTTGCCTTTGACTGCTGAAGGAGGACACGAAATAGGGGAGGCGTCTACCAGGTTGGAGACCAAAGCACCCCTCCCGCATTCAATCGACCACCCAACCCGAGAGATCGACACCCGATGAAGGGGAGGGCAAATGGGTGTTAATGGATAGGCGTAGGAGAATCGGGCCTCTTAAACCGATAACTGCGGCAGTGTCCCCAGGGCCGAAAGTCAGCCTCTTCCGAAAAAGCAACTCCTCGAATGAGGAATGTGATGTTCGACACATGGTGGAAGTAGTGTGTGGTGAATACAGTAACTTAATAGTTACTCAACTGTACACCAGATCCCCATGTTATAAATCATTTAGGGTGGTAATCACAGGGATTTAACCCTATAATACGAGTCAGTGGCCTGAAGGCATTATTGTCAAAGAATATATTTACTTTAACAACAGAGTTAGGAGCGCCGTAAGTAACAGTAATAATAATGGGCGCTTGAATAATAATGCCTAAAAAAATTAATAATAATAATGATTTAGTATTCATGTTAACCCGTTTACGCCAGAAATTATTGTAGGGTTATGAATGTGTGTATAGTATTTGAAACTCTACCAATTTGTATCGATCGTTAAAGGGTTAAGGGCAGCAGGAAGGACCCTCATTAAATCTTACAACTGTCGTACTAAAATTATTCCGGAATAGAATGACTTTATTGGCTTTCTGAAGAGGGAATCAAAACACGCTTACGATTTATGGTACCTTCATGGTAGACCCAGATTAGGACCGGTTTACATGAATATGTGTAGAAGTAGGAGTTAATATAAAGCAGCCATAAGACCGTGTAAACATAAAGAAGATCCTATTTGAACTCGTGAAGCTAACTTAAAAACGAGGGTAATTCAGTAAGTATCGGCACTTTTTATTTTCACATCTGATAGATTATAAACACATCACTTCTCAACATAGTCTCCCTGTTTCTCAATACACTTAGTCCAGCGATCTACAAGCTTCCTAATGCCATCACAAAAGAATGTTTTTGGCTATGCGCGTAGCCAGTCATGCATCACCACCACCTTCAGGTCATCATCGCCTTGGAATCGCTGACCTCTCAAAGCGTCCTTTAGTGGTCCAAACAGATAAAAATCCGAAGGTGCCAGGTCTGGACTGTAGGCTGGATGGTCGAGAACTTCAAATTTAAGTTCTTGAAGGCATTTTCTAGTCTCTGCAGCGGTATGAGGGCACGCTTGTTGTGTAACAGAATAACACCTTCCGACAATCTCCCTCTCCGTTTTGTGCGAATTGCTTGCTTTAACTCATTCCGAAGCATGTCAGAATACGATGCACTTGTTACTGTAGTTCCATGCTCTAGAAAATGTTCAAGGATAGGGCCTCGTGTATCCCAAAACAGTGTTAGCATAACTCTACCTGCTGACGGTTGCGCTTTGAACTTCCTTGCAACGGGAGATGTTGGATGCTTCCATTGCATGCTCTGTCGTTTGCTTTCTGGTTCATAGTGATGGATCCAGGTATGGACGTCTGCTCTCGTCTTTTGGCGCGGTATCATAATGAAGGTGAAAACTTTTTGGAGCGCATTATCACTGGAGGTGAAACCTGGATCCATCATTATAAACCAGAAAGTAAACGACAAAGCATGCAATGGAAGCATCCAACATCTCCCGTTGCAAGGAAGTTCAGGTAAAGTTATGCTAACACTGTTTTGGGATACATGAGGCGGCTAGGGTGATTCAAATATGGGAGTAAAAATTTTTTTTTTATATTTTAATGTGTTCAACCCTTTAAATGGTTCATTTCAGCATAAAAACAACTACCCTAAAATATTTTAGCAAATTTTTAATTTTTAGGGGTTGCTACCAGCAATTAAAATTTGACAGAACGACTCAAATTGTCAAATTTTTCCAATATTGTTATACAGTTTTCCACACCACCCAGGAGGTACAGTACAAGGCGCATTGTTTTTTTTTAATGTGGAAAGCTACCCCGTAGGTCCTACCATAACCACAAGCATGCATAATTAAACTAGCATGATATTTGAGACATTAGCTGTCCTTACTTCATCAATGTTTTTTTTTTCTATTAGGGTAAACAGCCCTGTAGTTTTTCACTACTTGCAGCAAGAATTGTTTTTGATCTTCATGTGTTAGTAATTTATTATATTCATCCATTAATTTTACTCCTCTTTCCGCTATATCATTCACGACTTTCCACTGTTTGATAGATTTCTTAGCAGAGTTATACTCTTCATCATTATGCCATTCTTTAGCATCTTTGAGTAAAAATTTTGAACTAAATTCTGTTATTGTAAAGAATCTTTGAGTATTTGATGTGACAAAATCTTCTAATTTCTTCGTTGGAATAAGTGCAGGATCTAGAAAAGCCCGTTTTGCAGGAAGAGTTTCTGTTGTATTTTGCAAGGCCTTTACCATTTTGTTTTTTGTTTCAGTAAGCACTTCATCATCATAAAAGGCCAAGGCTACCAGTTCTTCTGATAGGTGCCAGAGGTGACCTAACAGTTTTTTAATAGCAACAGATGCAATTGTGTCATTTATTTGTTTGTAGACTACAAGATTCTGTAATAATTCCAGATCAAGGCGAGGAGCGCAAGATGGCACAGGAGCTGTAAACCATGCCTTTACATATAACCGAGTAGCAAATAGACAGGTGTCTTTTAGTCCTTTTTTGTCTTTTACTGAAATTTTGAATTGAGATTTGAACATAAAAATTTTTAATGACTATATAATTTTGGCCATCCACCTAGCCCGATGAAGTCTCGCTGGATGTTTAAATTTGATTCCACCTTTTGGTTCACCTCCCAAAAAAATAATTGTTAACTGCAATAGTTCTAAGTAATCGTCTCTTGGTTGGAATGTATCTAGTTGATTTGCTGCAAATGTAATTATGTCATCTTATGTCATGAATATTTTCATAGATATCTGGATCTGATAATGCTGTTTCGTAGTCTTCCTTATTAATGCTTGACCATTTTTCTCTGAACTTCTTAAAAAGGACTATATCTGGGCCAGAAGATGGTGATAAAGACTTTGAAACAACAGCTTCCAGCATAATTTCAAATATGTGGTGTCGACATGCCAACCACAATAAATCGTTGTCGAATTTTTGTTCTAGAAGAATAGCAGCACCATTTCTAGGACCAGTATTGGTTGCCGTTGTATCGAAACATGCATTTTATTTGTTCGCAGATGCCCCATTCAAGCGATGTCTGATACACACAGCATTTGCTGTCAGGAGACCAGTACTTGAATCCAGTTTAGGCACACCAAGAAGTTGATCAACGCCTTCTCCTGAAACCAATAAGGGCAGACGGTCAACAATATGCATTCCTGTAATATCTTCAATTAATTTTCCATCCCAGTGAATTGTTAGGGTCACCTCTGGCTTGAATTCTTCTTTCAGGTTCTCTGCAATTTTCTTGCTATATTTTATCCTCTCTCTACGAATAGAAGAGTAGCTAACATTGTACTCTTCTGGATTTTTTCCTAGACTTTGAATTGTTGGCATTAAAACTAGAGACGCATTTCTGTCATTCAATTTTGCAACATCAAGACTTCCTAATAATTTATCATCAAACAATTTTCTACGTTTGCCAACCTTACTTTTCCATGTTGAAGGTTGTGCAGCACAGAAACCAGATTCATCACTTTTACTCTCCTCTGATTCTGATGATGTACTGGTGAGTATGACAGCCTCTTCATTCTTCTTTCTTTTGATTTCTTCTGCTTTTCTGCTGCTCTTTGCTCTTTTTAGCAACAGCCTTATCAATGGTACCCATTTTTCCATGACGTCCTTTCTCACGTTGCATTTTCAAGAATTTCTTATCTTCTACTTTTATAAGCTGCATAGCATTCTCATGAGCAATGTCAAATAAGTTTTCCAGTTTATCTTTCCATTTTCTTTTTTATTATTTAAATTTTGTGATCTTTTCAATTTGCTTGCTTTGTTTTTCTTAAGCAGCTGCCATTCCTTCAGTATTCCTTGAATTTTATCTACTACATGTATTCTTTGTTTTGCTGGTATTCCTGCTTTTTTCCAAACTGCTAGCACATCTGCAGTAGAGCAGCATGATTCTCTAATGCCTTGCTTTTTAATATTTCTGTAGTGCATGAAGAGGGCCATCATTTCCTTCTCTGATGGTAATACGGATGTTTTTAATACTGCAGAGGGCTGCCCAATTAGCCATACTTCAGTTTCTTTTCTTGCAGAACTTCTCCCAACTGAGCAACTAGGTGATGGTGAGTTAGGCCTAGCTTCCATAATCGAGTAATTGGTATCAAAATTACGAGTTCCAAACAACAATTAAAAGCAAGGTAGTATATAAACCATTAATTAAAAATTCTGAAATATAAACAATTAAACATAAAATCATAAGTTGTGAAAACAAACAAATTGAAAAAAGGGAAACTTTGACGCCTGGTAGCACATAGTAAATTTTATTTAAAATTCACCAAATTTGGCATACACTATTTTTTGTCATGGGGGAACAAAAATACAGGTTGAACAATTAAAAAAAAAACTTCGATTTTTTTGAATCACCCTAAATTGAGGCCCTATCCTTGAACATTTTCTAGAGCATGGAACTACAGTAACAAGTGCATCGTATTCTGACATGCTTCGGAATGAGTTAAAGCAAGCAATTCGCACAAAATGGAGAGGGAGATTGTCGGAAGGTGGTGTTTTCTGTTACACGACAATGCGCGCCCTCATACCGCTGCACAGACTAGAAAATGCCTCCAAGAACTTAAATTAAAAGTTCTCGACCATCCAGCCTACAGTCCAGACCTGGCACCTTCGGATTTTTACCTGTTTGGATCACTAAAAGACGCTTTGAGAGGTCAGCGATTCCAAGGCGATATAATCTATCAGATGTGAAAATAAAATTGTGAAAATAGAAAGTGCGGATACTTATTGAATTATCCTCGTAATTATAAAATAATTTTGGAAATTTTGGAAAAACCACTATTCAAACATTATTGATAGTGTGGGAAAGGGTAATTCTTAAGATAGGCTGCAGCAGAACGCCCGTGGGAGGGCAAAGGATTAAAAAAAATCAGCTCACCCAATTATCCAAGGTATTCATCAGTCCTGCCACATGTCATCTAAGTTACGTAATAAATGGAATAAAAGTGCAGTTATTGCACTTAAAACGCATTGATAGGTACAGAATCCTCAAATACTATAAAGGAAATTCAGTTACATCTAATATTACCAAAATTAACCATTAATACCGAATGCATTTATTAATTTCTTCGCAAAGATTGATATAAAGACGACGTAGGCTTTCGCAGAAGAGTTGAAGAACATACATGCGCTGTGATAAATAACGGTTGTTTAGTTAACCACACGCGGCTTTTGAATCCTAAAACTGACTTAAGTAATTCCCAGAACGATAGCGAAAGTATCGTCAAATGTTGGAGAGATTAATTTTTAGAATCGTTTTTATTCATACTATTAAATTTAATTTAATGAAAGTTGCGTATGAGATGGGTAAATTTATTTATTTTTCATATATCGTACTGGGTGATTACGAATGATCTTCCCGATTTTAAAAATTTATTATGAAAAAACTAACAAAAAAGGTAGAGCGAAAAGCAGCAAGATATACACAAATAAAGAAGAACTCGAAAAGTTTTATTTACGAGCTATTGAAGTTCAATATGAGCTGCTTTTGTGGTTCCTTTTGAGGTTACAACACTCCCGATTAAGCAATTGCCCGATCGTTGGATCGGGCTCGGGGGCCCATTCCTTGGCCCGCTCATTCGCCCGATCTAACTAACTAACCCCACCTTCGCTTCTTCCTTCGGGGCTATGTCAGAAATGAAGGTTTTGTTCCATCAATGACGACACCTTTGGAACATTTGAAGGAAAGGATACGCGCGAGAGGCTGTTGAAAAAAGTTCAGTATGATACGTTACAGAATGTATGGAGGGAAACGGAATACCCCTCAGGGACGAATTTAGGGGGGAGGGAGGGAGGGCCGAGGCGGACAATCGCCCCCAACCGTGAGGCCTCTAAACTTTAAAGGTAAAGAAAGTAAAAGAAAGAACGAGATGGGAATCGTAACGAAGAGAATATAAAATTAGAGTGAAGCATTCTCATAAAAATAATCGCTATTGCTTTTCTTTTGGACAATTTTAGCAAGTATAATATATATAAAGGAACGATGATGATGATGATGATGATGATGATTAATAAAATAGTAATGTAAATGTTGTTACGGTAATTTTATGCCTCACTCGAGATTACTCTCTTCTTAACGAATTGACTTCTCTGACCAAAAACAGATGCCTTCCTGCATTCTTTATACGTGCAACGAATATGTGATAATCGTTGGTAATTCTGTCACGCCAGTTGCCTGCCACTCTATTATAATCTCAAGTTCTGGAAGGTGACGACCCCCCCCCCCCTCCCAAGTTGTGCTCTAGATCCGCCCTTGATAGCACTTTGATGTTTGCAGAGCCAAGGAGCTCGTATTGAACTTCAATGGCTCATAAATGAAAGTTTTTTTTTTTTTTAATTGGGATTGTTTAACCTCCTTCGCAATATCTAAGGTCATATGACGGAGGGGACCTACAGCTTTACGTGGGATCCGAACCACGGGTCGCTACATAATATGGGCGCAGAGGACGGTCTCTCATCCAACTACTACCTACCCAGACCCAATGTCGCTTAACTTCACTGATCTCCGGGAAGCGGTGTTACGACATCGGCCACGACGTAGCCCCTCTTTGAGTTCTTCTTTATTTGTATATCTTGCTGCTTTTCGCTGTAGTTTTGTTAGTTTTTTCATAATAAATGTTTAAAATGGGGAAGATCATTTGTAATCACCCTCACCCTGTATTTAAATTTTGTGTAAAATTTAATTTTCAAAACTTTCAAACTCAAAAAATAAATAAAATTAAATAAAAATGTAATTAACGATTAAACTACGGTGGATTTTTTTGCCTTACAAATATTTGTTTCAGTAATTTTGTATCTTTCAAACCGTTTATTGAATCTGAGAAAGACGGTTTTTTCACATATCGAAATTAATAAGCGAAATTTTAATGGGTTTATTCTGGAAAAAGTTTCCTCCTTTATATTCCTTACCACGATTTTAATATATATATATATATATATATATAATAATATAATATATATATATATATATATATATATATATATATATATTTCATAATATATATAATATATATATATATATATATATATATATATATATATATTATATTATATATATACAGAATGGTCCCCTGAGAAACTTATATGTGAAACACAGACCGTGCATGGAACAAGGAACTCTATATATATATATATATAATATATATATATATTTTTTTTTTTTTTTTTTTTTTTTTTATCGCCGATTCGTACCAAGTGAAAGTGGTACATATCTCGGCGAGGCAGTGGGTGGGTGGTGTTACTGAGTTGGGGATGGTAGACTAATGGGGGTGAGTAAGGTTCAGTTGCTGGATAGTGTGTAGGAGGGGTATGGGCTTAGACCCGATGAAGCGGATGGGAATAAGTGAGGAAAAGGAAAATCGCTTTCGTTGAAAAATGGGGGCCTTTGGCGAGTATGAATTGTAGACGCTGGGGTATGGGAGTTTTGGTCAAGAGAGAGAAACACCCGCGACGAAGAGCGGACACGTTTGGGCATTCGACCGGGAGATGTACGACAGTGATAGGGGTATGGCAGGTAGGGCAGAGCGGGGCTGGCGATTTAGCCATAAGGTGACCATGAGTAATACGTATATGTGTGTGTGTGTGTGTGTCCTAGGCGGAGACGAGCTAAAAACACTTCTTTATGGCGGGACCGGTGGAATGAGGAGGCGCAGTATCCTAATTGCGGTTTGATCTTGTGGAATTTGTTTTGTGTGTCCTGGTCGCACTCCCGTTGCCAGATGGAGCGGAAGTGGAAGCGGAGAGTCGGGAAGAAGTCGGAGAAAGGGAGGGGCCGGGAGGAGGCCGGCAGTAAGCAGGCCGTCTTTGCCGTGCGGTCCGCCTCCTCGTTACCCTGAATGCCGACATGTGTCCGGGACCCAGCAGAAGGCGATTGTCTTGTGTCGGAAGGCTGTTAAGAAGTGGAAGGTTTGCTGGATGGTACAGACGAGCGGGTGAGGGGGGTTAAATCTCTCTCGGGAGAGAAGTGCGCTTTGGGAATCTGAATAAATGACGAAGGAGCTGGCAGAGTGGGTGCGCACAATGTCGAGGGCCTCCATAATCGCGAAGAGCTCCGTCGAGAAAACGGCTGGGCCAGTATCACCGCTGAGGCGGCCGCACTAGTCTCCGAGCGGGAACCATCTGTATAAATGGGGACTGTGTCCGGGTGTTGGGTTGCGTGTTCTCGGAAGAGTGACCTGTATACCATAGCGCTCGTGGTAGTCTTCGGTAGGGCACACAGGTCCCTGCAAAACTTGATAGGGGTGAGGAGCCAGGGGAGGTAGATGCTGTATGAAATGGGGATAACTGAAGGGACGGGCATGTTGGAAAGGTCAAGAAAAGAGTGGACCGCTTCAGTGAAGTGCCAGCTCCGTCCCTGGGGTGGGAGTTCTGAAATCGCCGCGCACAGAAGCGAAAAGGGTAGGCTCTGTGCACGGAGGTATGTCCTCATGAGGATCAGACTCCGTCGGAGGGCGAGAGGAAGGTAATTGCAATTCACTTGAAGGCTGGAGGCTGAGGAAGAGCGGAAAGCACCGATGGCGTGGCGGAGGCCCCTATTAAGGACCGGGTCCAAGATACGGGGGCAGGCGTTGGAGGCTGAACCGTATGCTACACTGCCATAGTCCAGCTTCGACTGAACCATGGAAGTATAAAGGCGAAGGAGAGAGCGTCGGTCTGCGCCCCATGTGGTGTGGGAGAGGTGATCTAGGAGAGTGAGTGGACGTTGAAGGGATTACTTCAGGTGTTTGAAATGGGGAACCCAGTTGAGCCGTTGGTCCAGAGTCACACCCAGAAATCGCGTGGAGGGTACCACCTCAAGAGGATTGCCGTATAACGTGACAGAGGGAACAGGAAGGGTTGCGGGTCTTCTGCTGAAGAGCATACACTTGAACTTGGGGGTGGAGAGGCGGAACCCCACCGACGTCGCCCACCTTTTCACCCGGTAGATGGCGAGCTGAATTTGCCGTTGAACTACGGATGGCTCCTGCCCTGCGAAGTAGATTGCAAGGTCATCCACGTAGATGGAAGAACGGATGGTGGGTGGAAGGCATTTTGAGACTGTGTTCATGACGATGGAAAAGCATAGAGCACTGAGGATGCTTCCCTGTCGGACCCCGTCCTCCTGCACGAGGGTATCTGAAAGGACTGAACCCACCCTAACTTGGAAGGTTCGGGAGGACAGGAGCCCCTGATGAAGGTTGGCATGGCTCCGACGAGACCTAGATGTTGGAGCTGACTGAGGATTATTGACCGACGGGTGGTGTCGTAGGCCTTCTGGATGTCAAAAAAAAATTGATAGGACGAACTGTACACTGTCGAAGGCATTCTGTATGTCTCGACTGAGTTGCAGGAGGGGATCAGTGGTGGAGCGAAATTGTCTGACGCCGGAATTACTAGTGTCCAGGAAGAACGATAGTCCCGTAGCGACAATTTTTTCGAAGATTTTGCAGGCACAACACGTTAGGGCGATTGGTCTGTAGTTTGTGGGATCGAGGGAATCTCTGCTGAGTTTGAGGATAGGGATTACGTAGGCCTCCCTCCACCGGGAGGGGAAGGCGCCCTCTATCCATATGCGGTTGTATAGGTCTAGTAGGAAAATTTGCAAGGTAGGGTAGATGTGCTGGATCATGCTGTAGGGGATACCATCGGGGCCGGGACAAGGGGATCGTCGAGAGGCCAGTGCCGCCTGTAGTTCACGCATGGTAAACAACCGGTTGTAGGTGCTGTCTGTGGACGGTGAAGAGGAGCTATTGTTAGGGGCAGATACGAGGGAACTAACTGCAGAGGAAGAAACGGCGGCGAAGGTAGAAGCTAGATGGTTTGCCACCGATTTGGGCTCGTATAGGAGTCCGTCGTTAGTCCAGAGGACCGGGAGTCGGGAGGGGACATGTCGCCTCTCGACACCCGGTACCTTCTTCCAGATAGTGGCCGAAGGTGTGGTGGTGGTGACGCCGGATACAAAGGCACGCCAAGAAGCTCGGCGCGCTGTCTTCATTGTACGGCGGGCGATGGCCCTGGCCCGCTGCATCTCCGTGCGAGGGATGGGGAGTCGCGTAGGGTAGAAGCGCCGAGTAGCCTTCTTGGCGCGTACGGCCTCCGTGCACTCTGGGGTCCACCAGGGTTCTGGTCGGGTGCCGGGGTAGGTGGAGGATCATGGGATGCTAGTGCACGCAGCCGCTACAACGATTGATTCGAAGTATGCAATGCACTCGTCGTAAGGGTTGTATATGTATCGTCGTGGAAGCAGGACCAATTAGCTTTAGCAGTAATCCATTTTTCCGGTGCCCGAACGGTCTGGTCGGGCCAATTGAGCGCTAGTTGAACAGGGAAATGGTCACTTCCGTAGTCCTCTTGGAGGACTTGCCATGTGAAATCTAGGAGGGCATCGGTCGACACGAAGGACAGGTCTATACAGGGTGGAATGCAGGTGGTGGCATGGTAGAATGTAGGAGAGCCATCATTGAGGCACTCGAAGGAGAGCTCGGTCATGATATTAATCAGGGTCGGGGCCATATAGGTGAAGTGTGTGTCTCCCTAGAAGGGGTGGCGACTATTGAAATCGCCCAGTAATAGAAGGGGCCTGGGAAGTTGTTATACCACTTCCACCAGGTCATCGTGGGAGACTTGAGTGTTAGGAGGGAGGTATATTGAACAGACGGTCTACTGTCTATTCAGGGAAAGCCGGGTAGCAATCACCTGTAACGGGGATCGGATAGGGAAATTGTGGAAGGGGACTGCGTGGAGTATGAAAATGGCAGCCCTTCTTCGAGTGCAGGTAGGGGACGGGGTGGTGATGTAGGAATATCCAGTCGGGCAGGGCATGGGCCTGGTCCCCAGGATGAGCTCCTGGAGACAGACACACACCGGACGAGAGGTGGCAATCAAGGAATTAAGACCTTCGTAATTCGCGAATATTCCTCTGCAGTTCCAGTGTACTATTGTAGTTTTCGGGGGATCCATTATTTGATGATGGGGGATGGGTAAAGGTGTAAGGTCTAGAAGGTTGGAGTGTGAAGGGAGATCTGGGGTTCGCGAAGGCGAAGGATGGGTCAGGAGTATGGCTAGCTGTCTGCCATTCACCAGAGAAGGAATCGGTCGGCCGGTCGATCTCCGCGGAGATTGCGGGATCGAGTCGGCCGAGCAAGACCAGAGGCGTGGATCACGGCAGCTAGGAGAACGTCTTGGGCTCAGAGGGTGAGAAGTTTTTTGGGCTTCTGTGTTCGGGCCAGGAGGAGGCGCTTTATTTCCCAGAGTGGCACTTCCCGCCTGTCTGGGGTCTCACGCGGACCCTGGATGGCGAGATAGGGGGTACCAGAAGGACCGGGCAGGTGAGAGGGAGGACGTACTCAGGGTGGCTAACAGGGAGGAGGCCGGGGATTTTGGGGCAGGTACTGTGGGGGTGGAAGGAGATGAACCAAAGTGTTCTCGTGGAGGTGGAAAAATGGCACCAGGAGGCAAGGGCAGATCCATAAGACTCACGGCGCGGCCGAGCTCCCCTCGGCCACACCGTGTAGCTGCGCCAGAGCCGCATCCACTGGATCCTCGGGGGAGAGGATGTTGTCCAGATTGGATCTCGTCGTGGGGGGGGTCATGTAATTCGGCAACTATTGTCAGAGTCTGTGGGGGTAGATTGGTGGGACTTCTGCGGTGGGGGGTATGATTCTCGTAGACGAAGTGGGCGGTGTGAGGGTCCGAGCCGTCTTCTTAGATCTAGGGGAAGAGGGAGAGACATTTTGAAAGGCCGGAGGGTCTGGCGACTCACTCCGGCGTCTCCGCCTCGTCGGCTTGCTCCGGGCGGTAGGTTCGGGTGTGTGCAGAGAGTGCTGGGGGGCAGGGTTCGAGGTGGGTGGGGCCTGTGTCCTGGTCCCAGACTCCTGGGGAATCTGTGGCAGGTGAGGTGCGTGAAGAGAAGGGATGGTGGGGGACAGGAGGTCGTCGGTTCCTGTGAGGACTCCCTTTGGGAGGGATGGGGAGCAGTGGTCGAGGGGGTTTGAGCGGCAGGCCAGGGCGGCGTGCCGAGAGGACAGAGCCGAGGGCAGCGGCGTAAGATACGCCCGGCCTCACCTCCCGACTCCGCACTCTGTCTCGGAGGCTAAGGAAGTCCGCTACCTGCAGGCCTCGGACCTCCTCTCGAACCTGAAGAACAGGCATTCGCGGGATGAAGAGGGTGTGCGCCTTCACAATTGGAGCATTTGGGTGTGTTGGGGCACTTGTCTGGGTGAGCGATTTGTCCGCAACGAACACACAGTTGGTGCGGCTGCCGGCAAACTGAGCTAACGTGTCCAAACTTGTTGCATTTAAAGCAACGGGTCGGGTCTGGAATGTATGGGCGGACAGAAAACTCGCATGACGTGCGGTCTCCCATACCCCATACAATACGGTCGGGAGGGACTAAGGTATTGAAGGTAAGAAGTAGACGCGGGTGGGGGAGGGGTACCTGTCGGGATGTGAAGCGATGGATCTTGGTGACACCCTGGGGTGCGAGGTCCTCCAGGAGCTCGTTCACTGTGATCGACAATAGGCGGGTGGCGTAAATAGTGCCCTGACTCTGGTTCAGGCGAGGGTGTGGGGAAACGGACACCGAGCATCCAAGGACCTCAGTGAGGGAGAGTAGGGCTTTCGTCTCTGCGGCTGAGCGTGATTTTATGAGGAGGGAGCCATCCCTCTGCGGTCGTACATCATAGCGGCTGGAGTTGCTGCGGGCTCGGATCGCCTGAAACGTCCGTTCAGAGTTGGTCGGAAGGGATCCAGAGGTAGGCCGGATCACTAGGAATTTGTGGATACTTGGAAGGGATAGGGATGCTGTAGAATCGAAGTGGACTGGGATATCCAACGGTCGATAGGATGGTCGTGAATGCCGACTTCCCCGTCCGCCGCGGGGCTCTCTCCGTGGGGAGGCGGGCCGACGGCGGGTGAGGGGGCATACGGGGAGAGCAAGAAGCCGGGTTTTGGAGGCAAGTCTTAGGTGGAACTTGACTTGCCCGAAGGAGGCTGAGGTGGGCTGGGGGCGAGACCTCTGCTCCAGAGGGTGTACGTCCAAGGGCATATTCAAGGTACAGCCTGGGGTCGGCAACGGTAAAGGAGAGTGCAAGTATTCCGTTACTTGAGGGGGGTCAACCCCATCAGGATGCGGTCTTCCAGTGGTAGAGGACTCGAGGGCCTGGTTGCCCACCACCCGAGTGTTGAGAGAAGGAGTAGTCCGAGTATTAGAAGCAGAAGTCGTAAGCCGAGTAGAAGAAGTCATAGCAAACAAAAAGAAGCTTCATTCCCCGCGCGCATCCAGCCACCACCGACTCCAACAAGGGAAAGGCGAATCGTGGGCACACTCCGTCCCACCGCCAATAGATGTCACGCAGGGGAGATACACCCATTCCCAGTCCTCGTGCCTAAAAGGCGGCCACTCTCATCCAACGCGCGGTGAAAGATGGCAGGGACAGGGCTTGGGTTTGGTTTAAGAGCGACAAGGGTGAAGGACAACCACCTCCCTCACCCAAGGTCCAAGGAAAGAGTCAAGTCAAGGTCCAAACAAAGCCAAATGCAGGAAAAAAAAAAAGCCAGAAAGAGTTGGGGAAAGGAGGAGAAAGAAATATAAGTAGGAGATAGGAGATCAGCCGGGTCCCCAAACGGGTCCAATGGTCCACGAGGGCAGAGAAAGCCCTTACATCGAAGAAGATGCATTCCCCCATTGGCCACAGAGGGACGCGCCTAAGCTCCGACAAAGCAAAGGGATATATATATATATATATAATCAATATGAATATGAAAACAAGAGATACGACTCTCAACATTTATCGGCCAAACGTTTCGGTCCACTCACGGGCCATCTTCAGTGACTAAATAGAAGCATCTAAAAAAATAATCATGAAACTAAAGTAAATACAAATGTCAAACTGTACAATAATAAAATCTAATACAAAAAAGTTAAAAAGTTGTTAAAAAAAAACTATCAGGATTATAAAACAAAAAAGTAAAAATTAAAAAAAACTGACCTGGATGGGAAAAGTTACAAATGACAAGTGGAGAGAAAGGAAAAAACAACTTAAGTTAGTGCGGTAGTTGCGTCCTTTTCAACTATAATTTTTATTGTACTTTGACTTTTGAGACTTTAATTTCTAAATTTTTAAATAACCTATATTCACCTAAAATAATTCAGTCCACGGTTCCGAAACAGAAGGTTTATCTTAAGCTTCCATTTTAAGACCAACTAACTTTTCAACTTAATAAAGATGTCCACTTTATTTTGGACAGACATTTCCCTCAATGCGACTTTATAATCATTAATTCTAATTCTAATTCTTTGCAATCCTTTTTTCGCCATAAAGATCACCTCCCCGTGCTTTTGAGATCCTTTGTTATTTATTTATATACATGTGCGACCTGCCAAAGTCGTTATGTGGGGCAGACTGCCCTACAGTTAAAACTTAGGATTTCGAAGCATTTGGGTTTTTCTTATCGAACTTCTCGCCCTCTTTCCACTCCTGAATCCTCCGCTATTCGGCATCATTCAGAGACCCATGACCACCCGTGCCCCCAGGACTCCTTTGCCATTTTGTCGTCTGCTTCTAATTCACTTGATCTTAAAATTTTAGAATCCCTTTTTATCAAGAAATTAAATCCAGAACTAAACGATAGCCTTTCCTCGATAAAATTACATACTTCCTAACCAACCAACACCTTTTTAACGCAACTACCGCACTAACTTAAGTTGTTTTTTCCTTTCTCTCCACTTGTCATTTGTAACTTTTACCATCCAGGTCAGTCAAAAAAAAAAAAAAAAAAAATTTAAAATTTTTAAATTTTTTAAATTTTAACTTAACATTTTTAAACTTTTTGAAATTTTAGTTATTTTTACTTTTTTGTTTTATAATCCTGATAGTTTTTTTTTTAACAACTTTTTTACTTTTTTGTATTAGATTTTATTATTGTACAGTTTGACATTTGTATTTACTTTAGTTTTATGATTATTTTTTTAGATGCTTCTATTTAGTCACTGAAGATGGCCCCTGAGTGGACCGAAACGTTTGGCCAATAAATGTTGAGAGTCGTATCTCTTGTTTTCATATTCATATTGAGGATAAGGTTCCCGAAGAACACTTCTATCGTAACTATATATATATATATATATATATATATATATATATATATTATAAGGTGTGTCAGAAGTCCTGCCTCATATCATAATACATATTTAAGTATACCAGGTGTTCCAAAAAAATGTTCCAATTTAAATAAATATTCTAAGGGAGTAGACGAGAACATAGAGACAAATACAAACGCAATAGGTACATAAACATAGGAGTTTATTAACTTTAATTAAACAACTTTTTCAGTGTAATCGCAATTTTTTCTAACATAATATTCATTTTACACAAATGTTTGACATAAATTTTGGAAATAGTGCAGCTGGGATGTTGTTGATTACTTCATAGACTGATCTTTAGGTCTTCAAGTGCCTTAGGCTTGGGAGAATAGAACCATCTTTTATGTAGCCCACAAAAAAAAGTCAGGGGTTGTGAAGACTTTTGATTTACCTTTTATATATATATATATAATATATATATATATATATTATATATTATATATATATATCTATATCGGGTGGCCACAAAAAACTTTACTTAATTGAAAGTTTAATAACTGCAACAATTCAAAACTTATGCGATTGAGATTTTGCACACATTAACAGATGCATATAATCTATAATTGCTGGAATTTTCAAATATGTAGGTTCTATAGTTTTGTTACAGTGAACAATTTAAAAGCATATGTCTAAAAATAGCATGCCTGGTGTGCATCTGACACGTACGTGCGCTAGCGTAGGCTAAACCTAATGTAGCGTAGTATGACACGCGCGCTGGCGTAGGCTAAACCTAATGTGAATTTGCTTTCTTTTATTTTTCCGCTAAAACCCCGCCAGCATGACGTTAAGTAAAAGTGATAAAGCCATCATAGAAGCATGTGTCAAGGAAAAAGGTTGGAATGGAAATAGGATTGTCCGAGAATTCCCCGCAAAGAACTGGACTCGTCAAAGTGTTTATAACTTAATAAGAAAGATAAAGGATACTGGATCAACAGCTAGAAAACCCGGCAGCGGCAGGCCCAAAAGTGTTTCAACAGAAGAAAATAAGGCTGCCGTGGAGGAACTGATTCAATCCCAGGAGAATACACCAGGAACTCATCGCTCCCAGAGACAGATTGCGTACGACCTTGGGATTTCTCGCTCCTCTGTACAAGGGATTGTAAAACGTTTGAAATTGAAGGCCTACAAGAGAATTCGAGTTTCTCGGCGTGATCAGAATGTAAGACAGCGTAGAAAGACCCGCTGTAAATCCCTATATGAACGCTACTCAGCTGAAGACGTGCAAAAAGTTGTGTTTACAGACGAAAAGGATTTCACGTTGGAGGTGGCCAAAAACAGGCAAAATGACAGGGTTTATGGTTCAAGGAAAAAGGACATTCCTCCCTCCAGGCTTTATCATGAAACCTCACGATTCAGCAGAAAGTAATGGTATCGGCGGGAATTTCATGGAAGGGGAAAACACGAATTCATTTTATTGCCACAAACGAAACTAAAGTTAACTCTGAGCGCTACATCAACCTGTTAGATAATGGGTTACTTCCTGATTGTCGTCAGCTGTATCCTGATGAGGCCTACATTTTCCAGCAAGATGGGGCACCCGCCCATACAAGCCGAGCGACCCAAAATCATCTAGTGCAAGAGCCCTAATTTCATCAAAAAGGATGAATGGCCGCCTCAGTCTCCCGACTGTAATCCGATGGACTATTCAGTATGGGATTCCCTCATGGTGAAGGTTTACGGCAGCCAGAAAGACAAATTCACCGAAGATGAACTTAAGGAGAAAATCAGTAGAGCATGGGAGGATATCACCTTTGATGAGGTTCGAAAGTGCATCTCCTCGTGGAAGAAGCGATTGAGGGCAGTTTACCAACAGGGAGGTGGTCACATTGACCATTTGTTTAAGTAAATTTTGTTAAGTTCAAATTCATTTTCTTCGGCATGCTATTTTTAGACATATGCTTTTAAATTGTTCACTGTAACAAAACTATAGAACCTACATATTTGAAAATTCCAGCAATTATAGATTATAACCATCTGTTAATGTGTGCCAAAGCTCAATCGCATAAGTTTTGAATTGTTGCAGTTCTTAAACTTTGAATTAAGTAAAGTTTTTTGTGGCCACCCGATATATATATATATATATATATATATATATATATATATATATATATATATATATATATGATGCAAACCACAATGAAAAAGAAAAATGATTCCAAGGCATTTCGTGTATTCAGATGTACAACTCGTCAGGGAATTCCCTGAAGAGGGTACTTCTTAATACACGAAAGGCCTTGGAGTCATTTTTGTTTTTCCTTGTGGGTTGGCATCATTCATTCATTTCGCTTGTTTAATTGTGAAATTCATCCCATATATATATATAATATATATATATATATATATATATATATATATATATATATATATATATATATATATAAAACGCAGCTTAGTTAGAAATACGCAGCTGGTTAGAAATACGCAGCACGGTTTTAGGCGAAACAAATCTTGCTTAGCTAATCTTTTAGAATTTTTTCAAAGCGTGGTTGAAGTTTACGATATAGTCATCGGGCGGTTGATGTAGTGTATTTAGATTTTCAAAAAGCGTTTGACACCGCACCGCACAAAAGACTCATTGAAAAAACTAAGGCTCATGGAATCAGGGGTGGTAATAAATTGGCTAGAAGAGTGGTTGCGAGGTAGGAAACAGAGGGTGGTCGTTGATAGAGCGGAGTCGTGTTGGGCCAATATAGCGAGCGGCGTTCCTCAGGGTTCTGTATTGGGCCCCTTGGTTTCTCTTATATATATTAACGATTTAGATGTCGGCCTAGTCAGTACAGTTTCAAAGTTTGCGGATGACACGAAATTGGGTGGTCGAGCGATTAATGACGAAGACAGAGGTAAAATCCAGGAAGATCTGAATAAAATCGTTGATTGGTCAGTCACATGGCAAATGAGATTTAACGTCGATAAGTGCAAAATTTTACATATAGGTTCGCGTAACGGTAATTTTGCATATAGTAAGTTAGGGAAGGAGTTAGCAAGCGTAGAGCAGGAAAAAGATTTAGGAGTTATAGTCACTGGTGATTTAAAAGCGGCGAAACAAAGTACAGGAGCGGTCAATAAAGCGAACAAAGTGCCAGGTTTTATAGCTCGGAATTTTGAGTACAAATCGCGCGATATTATTGTTCTTCTTTATAAATCATTAGTTAGACCCCATTTGGAGTACGCGATCCAATTTTGGAATCCGCATATGCGAAAAGATATAGACAAAATCGAAAGAGTTCAAAGACGAGCAACTAAGATGATTCCGTCGCTTAGGTCGAAGTCGTACGAGGATAGGCTTAAGGAGTTCAAATTGACTACACTCGAGACTAGGAGGCTAAGGGTGATCTAATCCAGGTTTTTAAAATTATGAATGGGTTCGATAACGTAGAAAGAGATAGCTTTTTCGAAATATCTCAATATAATAGGACTAGAAATAACGGATGTAAGTTGACAAGTAGAAGGTTCGAGACAGCAGTTGCCAAAAACTTTTTTACGCATAGAATAGTAAATAAGTGGAATAGTTTGCCGGTAGAAGTAATTAGCAGCACGTCTATAAACATGTTTAAAAATCGATTAGACGCATATGTTGATGGATTGGGTATAGTTTAAGGTAGTAAAATTAAGGCTTGTGGTTTGGAACCCACGTAAAATTGTAGGTCCTCTCCGCCACCACGGAGGACATACACAATACACAATTACGAACACAGTTCGGATCCTAGGGTCTTTGTTGGTCTGGAATATTATAACACACACACACACACACACACACACACACACAGTTGTGCGAGAAAGTAAGTGAACTTGGGTTACCTCGATAGGCCCGAGTGGCTTCATGTTTTTCAAACGAAATATAATGTAACCCATCCATTCAAATCGATTTGTATGGCTGTGGCTGTAGAATATGATTTGTATTTGCATATGACAAACCTTTTGCATATCTGATAACACTATCCTACCATTAGAAAGTAGTTTATGCATCTATAATCGGACACACAATCCTTAATCCCCTCATTCGTGAAAAGGAGTCCGCGCGAAAGTAAATGGACCATTTACAGTATGTATCGCCATAAATTTGTTGAACGAAGGCGCTCTGCTTACATAGAGCATCGAGTATTATGCCTAGATTGAAGGAGCTCTCGAATGACCTTGGAGGCTATTGTTAATGCTCATGCATCTTGGGTCGGGTACAGGAAGATATCAGCAAAATATAGAATCCGTGTGTCAACTGTTCGTCAAATTATTTACAGATGGAGGGACATAAAGACGACAACCTCCCCGAGGAATGGCCGACCACCGAAGATCTCACTTAGGATGATTAGGAGACTCATTCGTGAGATTAACAGTAATCCAAGAGTGACATCTAAAGACCTTCAAGGATCTTTAGCAAGCGCCAACACGCACGTTCATCGTTCCACAATGCGAAAAACCCTGACCGCATGACGAAAGCCACTGGTGTCTTCTACTACCTCGGAAAAGTACTTTGGACGGATGTGACGAAATAGCTTTAACCAAGTGGTAGGGGTGTTGTCCGGGTGGACGCTTGAGAAGTTTAGTCTGTCGACTTTGTGTTTCTTCGATAAGAATGGGTTTCGTAATGTGAAGTCCTGATCGGCACAGAGTTTTTCGTATTGTAGAACGAGGAATGTGCGTGTTGGCGGTTGCCAAAGATCCTTGAAGGTCTCTAGATGTCACTCTTGGATTACTGCTAACCTCACGAACGAGTCTCCTAATCATCCGAAGTAAGATCTTCGGTGGTCGGCCATTCCTGGGCAAGGTTGTCGTCGTCTTTATGTCTCTCCATATGTAAATAATTTGACGAACAGGTGATACATGGCTTCCATATGGGCATTGACAATGGGCCTCCGTAGGTCATTCGAGAGCTCCTTCAATCTAGGCATGATACCCGATGCTCTTTACCTTATTTGCACTAAAATGATGCCTGAAATGTAAAGGAAACTAATTACAAAGATGATCAATCACATTAAAATAATATCACTATGTTCATACAAAGCCCCGCAAGGGGGTTCTAAGCTCGTGCTCTTGAGTGTTCTTTGTGCTCGTTTGTACGTGCTTGTTCCTGGAGGTTTCACGTGCGCCCTCCCGGCCCTAGCACCCAAGGATGATGGGGCTCGACCCTGCAGTCCTTGTCATCCTTGGTCTTTTTCCACTTCGACTGTCCCCTCCACCCTTTCTTTTCTTCTGTCTTTCCTCTCACTTTTTCTTTGTTTTTCGCCGAGATATGCCCTTTTAAATAGAGGCGAATCGGTTCTTCCCGAACTTAAAAAAAAAAAAAAAAAAAAAAAAATGTTCATACAAAGAATGCAACCTTATACGGAATGAAATATGTAAGCAAACCACCTTCGTTCAACAAATTTATGACTGTACAAAAATGTTTCACTCGCTTTCACGCGGCCTCCTTTCCACAACTGAGCTCACAAAGGTTTCTGTGTGCGATTATACATATGCGTAAAACTATTTTCGAGTGGTAGGAGAGCGTTACCAGATATGCAAAAAGTTTGTCATATGTAAGTACAAAACATTCTCCAGTTACAGCCATACAAATCGATTTGAATGGATGGGTTCACTTACTTTTTCGCGCACTGTAGATATGTACTAAGGTGATATCAGATAGAATACTTGATTAAATAAATCCGTATACATTCATACGTTCATGCTTACACAAGGAACTAATTAAGATTTCTGAAGGACAATATAGTAAGATATGGTCTTAAATTGCAGAAGCCCGATACCTCCGACGTAAATACCATGCGCATGCCCACGTGGGAACAGTTACAAGCGAGAGTTTCTTATCCTTTGGTTCGTCCATCGTGGGTCGTTCGTCCCGCCCCTCCGCCTCCTCCTCCAGACACGAATGACGATGATGACGAAGACGACGAAAGTGGCACTGAAGACGAGGGCGAGGGTCGTTCCAAGGGAAAGGTGCCACCACCACCTACTATGAGAAAGGACGTTATGTTGGCTATCTTCTCGAAACTTCTTCGAAAGGATTTGCTCGTGGCGATGAGAGTGTGTCGCCAGTGGGCCGAGTGGGCGATTGACCCATCTCTGTGGCAGTGCATCTCACTCGCCCACAGCAGTGTTGATGTGATGCGGCTCCACGGTGTGGTCAGAAGGCAACCCGCGGCCCTGATTCTGGATTGGTCTGAGGTCTCTCACGATCAGTTTTCTTGGCTCTTGTGCCGGCTGCCACAGTTGCAGGGCCTCCACTTTGAGGGGCTCAGCTGGGGGGTAGTTCGTCCTCTCGTTTCCCCCTATTGTCCACCTCTCTCCGAACTCAATCTTTCGTTTTGTGAAGGCGTCGATGATGATACCTTGTCTGCCCTTCTTCGTCCGCCACCTTTTAATCGCCCAGGTTTTCGTGACACAACTTCGCGTCTTCGTCAGCTAGTCCGTCTGAGACTCTCGGGCACTCAGGTTGGGGATAGTAGCGTAGGTCTCATCGCTCGCTCTCTGCCCTTCCTTACACACTTGGATTTGAGTGGCTGTTTAAGGCTCACGAATCACGCCCCGGAGATCTTGGCACATTCGGCAAGTGTGGTCAGTCATTCTCTAACGAATTTAGATCTTCGTGGTTGCCACCGAATGACGCCAATGGTACTTCCGTCCCTCTCGCAACTTCCGATTCTCTCTCGCCTCGCTCTTGATCCTTGCGACTTTATTCCCTTCAAAGCGATTAAAGTATGGGGCACAACCCACGGTTATTCTTTTGATGAAAATCACGTCATGACCAGAGTACCACCAGTGAAAGACCCGTTGGCACTAGAAGGAGTTTCAGATTACGAAGCGGAAGCTACTCCAACCGGAAATAATAATAAATCTCATCAGAACTCTGAACAGAATAAGCCCTCTACAGGAAGTAAAGAGTCCAAAGATTCTTCAAGGCACGAAGACAAGGAGCACGATAAGGAAAACTTGTCAGACAACGATAACTGCCCTAAAATTGAGCATCTAAAACTTAGTAATAAGAAGAAGAACGAAGATAATTTAAAATCGTGCAAAAAGGAGTCAACAAAAAAAGAAAATGTGGACAAGAAAGACAGCGGCGAAACAGAAGTTAAAAAACTGACCAAAGTTTTAAAAGAAAAAGAACAAAAACATTCGTCTAAAGTTTTAAGCAAAAAGGAATCACCGCAACTGAAATGCGTTATCACGCCTTTAGAAAAGAACACCAAGACGACACTTAGTAAACTGACCCGTTCCGAAGCCAATGAAGGAAAAACACAAAAATCTGAAGATCTAGGAGGTGAGTCAAAAGACGGTAAAAGCGAGAAGACGAATGCCGCCTCTTTAGGAGAAGAAACGCAGCAGATACAATCTCGGGAAGAAAAGAAGCCTTCAGACTCGTGTAGAAGATCTGAACGAAGCAACAAAGGACGGAAATATAAGTTAAATTTTGCTAAGAAAAGAGCGTCCAAGGATAAACTGAAGCAAAAGGAATCGTTCAGAAAAGAAGAGAAGTTTGTTTCTTTAAAAGGAGACGAAGGTAAGACGCAAAAGAAAGACGGAAAACCTTCATCGTTTAAATTGCCAAGTTTTAGGAAGAAACACCTGAAGAAGTCTTTGGGAACAGACTTCAAACGCAAAATAAAAAAGAATATTGTGACGAGATCGAAGAGACTGCGAGACGATGAAGACGACGATAAAACAAAACAGGAGTACGAAGTCGTTCAAAGGCCTCTTTTGAAATCTGTGAAGGACGGTTGTAAAAGCTTCAAAGACGGCCAAGGACAAGGACTCAAAGGAAGTGAAAACGAAGATGGCCTCAAAGTACGCATCGCGTTGAAGAGTGGACCGCAGTACGCTTCCAAACTGAGGAAAAAATCCCGAGATGACGAAAGCTCGTCTCCGTCAAGTTCTCCAGAGATTAAACGGACAACCTGCGGCAGCAAAGAAGAGTTAAAAGTCTCACAAAAGAGACAAGATGAGTCTCCTCTGGCGTCGACTTCGAGTTCCAAAAAGGGAAGAAGAGATCAGAAGGAGTCGCATCGATCCTTAGAAGAAAATCCGTCTTCCTCATCGTCATTTATAAAGAAAGAAAGAGAGAACGGGTTCGTCTTCATCATGTTCCTCTTCTTCTTCATCTCCGTGTCTCCCTCTATCGAAAAAACTTAAAGTTGAGCTCGAACCGATCACAAAACTCAGCCGGAGGAGGAGTGATTCTCAGAAACCTTCCGGAAGCACTGTAGGAAGTAGTTCGAAGGCAGAATCAAGCGGGAATAATTCTTCAGGAGGGTCCAGTGGTACTTCCAATGAAAGATCTTCTAGCAGAGAGAGACCCGAAAGGCATCATAGGTCACCCAGAAGGTTATCGATGTGTCAGTGAAAAAATGTACAGTGTGTCTTTGAAAGATACTCTCTCAGTGAGTTAGTATTTGGCTTAAGTTAACAACGGTTTTGAATAAAACTTTTGAAAACCACAAAATGTGTTACTGGTAAACATTTCCTTTTTTGTGTCTGACTAAATTAAGGACTAATTAAGGAAGATTAATTAAGACTTGGGTTTGGGACCAAGAAATAAACTAAATGAATGTTTTTTTTATTTATTTATTTTTATTTGTTTTCATGACTTTTTTTTTAATTCACTTTTTTTTTTGTTCAGATTTACAAATCTGAATTTTAAATTTTTAATCGGATTTTTGTTTTAGTGTTTTGTACTGTATATATATTTTTATATAGTCTTTCAATGTATAAACGTATAGTTTTAATATAATTACCAAAAAATAAATAAATATACTGTATATCTAATCCGACCACTTTGTTATGCTGTATTTCTTAGCTGGAATCATCATTACATAAATGTTTTTTTTATGTGACACTTCATGTCGGCGCATATTATTTCTTAATCATAAGTACAATACAAAGAACTGTTCATCCTTCCATGCAAAGAAGTTGGTTGATAGATAAATGGATACCACGGATAGCTTAGTGGTTTAAGACGCTGGGCTGCTGATCGGGAGGTCGTGATCGGAGATCGAGTCCGGACGAAGACTATAATTTCTGACTTCGTAGTAGGTCGTGATTCGGATTCCACGTTAAAACTGGAGCAGCAAGCTTGACCTTCGTCAGAATGAACAATTTGGGCAGAAACAAACTAAGGTACAGTGTGTGTGTATATATATATATACAGGCCCGGATTTAGCTATAGGCGAACTAGGCGATCGCCTAGGGCCTCGCGCCAAAGGGGGCCTCGCTCAAGCCGTTTTGCGCGTTCTGTTCAAGTGATATTAATGATTTAGAACTCTATGAAGAACTTAAAGTACTTTGCAGGTTTATACCTGAAAAAACAGATCTCGGAAATGCCCTTGTTTATATAGTGCAAAAACAACTAAGTGAGATTTATCCTAATGTTTATGTTGCACTTCGAATAGTATTAACCATCCCAGTTACTGTTGCTTCGGCTGAAAGAAGTTTCTCGCGTCTCAAACTTATTAAAACATATTTGCGTTCCACCATGTCTCAAGCGAGATTGCAGTCATTAGCTATGTTATCAATAGAAAACGATATAACAAATTCATTAGATTATTCTCAATTAATTGAAGAGTTTAGCTCGAAGAAAAGTAGAAAAGCATTGCTGTAATATTCAAGGAGCATCTGAACCAAATATTAAAGCATTAATATTTAGCCTGATAAGTCGATCGCTCACTATTATAAAAAATGAAATGTCAACATCTCTTATACATCGCATATGAAAAACGTTTGTATACTATGGAAAGTCATTACCTATAATATTATATAAATCTTAGAAATCATTGTCTTATATTTTCGATACAAATCTTGATTCATATTATAATTCATACTTATTTGTATGGTTTATTTATATTTCTTATACAATTTCCATGCGTGATTATTTTGGTTTGGTTTAATTTTTAAGTGCTGGCATAGTTCTGTCTATGCGGGATTCTAATATTGCTGGTATAGTACCGATAATTAATTAAGTCCATATTTTCATATATATAGGCCTAGGGCCTCGCAATTTCTAGATCTGCCTAGGGCCTCGCAACTTCTAGATCCGGCCCTGTATACACACACACACACACACACACACACCTGACAAGGACATCGCCGACTTTGAAGAAAACTAGCTTTGTGGCGAGAGGACAAAGATTATATTTAATCAGTTACTCGAAGAAATCATTAACACCACCCATACCTATATCAATGCAGAAGTCTTCCAAAGAAGGAAAAACGCTCGTCTCACGATGGTCCCGGATGAGCCAGGTATGTCTGGTTATGTGAAATGGAGAGCTTAAGAAAGCAACTCTCTCTTACAGCAAGTCAGATCTAGTAATTGGGACACCAGCTTGACCTCCGTGTGAAGAGAGATTGACGCACGGAACGTCCGCAAGGTTGCAAGGTGTATATATATCTGACTCAGGACAGTGCCAGTTGAGCCGGGTGTACGTGGCTATTTGGAGTGGAGAGCTGAAGAAAACAAATCTCATTCACAAAATCAAGTCCAGAAGCGGGGCCACCAGCCTGACCTCCGTGTGATGAGAGACCGACGTGCTGAACCTTTGCCAGGTTATCGCTCAAATTTTTGTAATTACTAAACGTTTTGAGAAACGAAACCGCGTTTTGTACATACGTATAATATAACTTATTAATTTTATTAAAAAATTGTATTTCACATTAATTTATGGGTGCCCAGTAGCTCAGTGGTTACGGTGGCGGAATCTGAGCGGTGTGACGCTGGTTCGCTCCCGGCCGCTGTCATCGGGTGGAGTTGAGTTGGCCGCTTACTCCGTCTTAGTCACTGTCACTCTTAGGTGACCCTCGGGGCACACTCACCCCCAAGTTATGGGGAAATGAGCTTCTTGGATGTTACCTCTTAATGTTAATTTATTCACGAAAAGCAAAAACAAATTGTTAAAAACATATTGAGCTTTTAAATTTAATAAAGAACTAAGGAGCACCTCTTATTCAAGTAAAGTATGTTTAGAAGATAGTTTAGGCTCTAGGTTTACGTTTGGTAAAGATGTGTATTAACTATGTCCATATATAATAAGATGCTGTCGTATTAAGGAAAAATTATATATATATATATATATATATATATATATATATATACACACATACATATACACATACATTTAAACTGCAAACACGCAGTATAATTAACGTGTTTGCAGTTTAAATGTATACAATGTACGGCATGCGGGAGGTGCCCCCTTGGGGCATTGGTTTCTGCGCGTATGTAGAGGAATTACGGCATTTGATTGAGTGAGGCCCGTGGTGTAATGGTTATCATATCTGACCGGCAATCGGAAGATCCCGGGTTCGATTCCCGGGTGGTTACCTCATTTTTTAATTTGTTTCGTTCTCTCGCTCTCATCTTGCGCGGAATATTCTCCTATACAAGCGTCGTTCTTTACATATATATATCTTAACACCAATACAGTTTCGGCAACTCGCGAGCCTTTGTCAGTTTAGTAATTACCAATTGACAAGGGCTCGCGAGGAGCTGAAACTGTGTTGGTGTTAAGAAATAAAAAATTACGTCTTCATGAAGAGTGGTTTCCTTCTTCATACTTCGTCGCGACAGTGCGTTATTTTACATTATATATATATGAAAATGAAAATGAAAAGGTTTATTGGCAGACTATAGTCCATATGACAAATATTATTAATACAATGAAATATATAGAAATATTTACAGTTGATTAGAAATAATACAGTAATGTCAAAGTTAAGTGGAGCTACAGACAGACGTTTTCTTACCAAGAATTCCATAGCTTAGAGCAGTGGTTCTTAAACTTTTGACCCCGTTACCCCTTTTCCTGATCTCAACTAATCTCATTACCCCACACAAACTTGCAATGCCGAAGTTGTAAAGAAAGTGGAAAAATTAATTACTGAAAACAACTGAAATTACCTTTAATGTGATGGGTGCAACTGTTTTTAGCTACAAGTTCCTTAATACGTGTCAATGTTCCTGATAGAGCACACCTAAAGTCGGCTTCAAGTTGAAGGTGGTTCCTTGCTTTTGTTTTAATTGTAACCATTGCAGAAAATGCTGCAGAAATCGTGTGTCGAGACGATCCCTGAAGGCTTGAGGGGTGACTCTGAAAGGAATTTTTTTTGCAGATTGTTTAGTATACTCGATCACGGTTCTGAATGAAAATTTTTTAGAAATCGAGTATACTTGACCATGGTCCTCAAAGGGTTAATCGTCTCTTTCGTGACTCGACATTAATGTTGAAATTTTTACCATATTAAGAATTGCTCCATTACCCCCGGAAATACCCAAATTACCCACTTGGGGGTAATTACCCCCAGTTTCAGAACCTCTGGCTTGGAGGATAAACGGCAGGACTCATCGATAGCTTGGATAATCGGGTTGGTTGATTTTTTAATTATTTGCATTATAGACTGTATTGAGCACGTCTTGTTACCTCCGGGAAGCTCGGGACATTGCAGGTAGGAAACATTTGCGAACCTGAGCATCTCCGGGGGTAATTTATGGTAAGAGTCTAAAAGACCTGTTGTACAGCAAATTTAGGGTTCTGCCAGAACCTTTTTTATAATTCACCGAGTTGCTGCTGTCCGTATATATTACTGCAGAAAGTACGAAAAAGAGTGTCTTTAGCTTCACTTGTACTGAACTGAACAAAGGCTTCGAGATTGTTTTCTTATATCTGAGTCATCACTCAAGGAGCTGGTAATAGTTTGACCCAAATACTTAAACTCTTGTACTTCCTCAATTACTTCACCTTTCATTTTAAACCTAATATCAGCTGGCTGATTACAGCTTTTAGGATGAAATTGCATAACCTTAGTTTTTGTAACATTAAAAAGAATATCATGTTTCTGCGAATACATTTCGCAGACTTTTAGTAGCCGAGCCAGAGTTTTAACAGAGGGACTTATTGACACCATATCATCGGCATAAATTAAATTATTTATCCTACAACATCCCACTGTTGCCCGATTAAGTGAAGCAATTAATCCGTCAATATACACATTAAACAGCATAGGGAAAGCAAGGAGCCTTGTCTCACCCCGCAAGAGGAGCCAAAACATTTGGATAGTACATTGCCCCACCTAACGGTAAAAGATTGGTGGGAATACCAAAATTTCAATAAATTTAATATGTACATGGGAATCTTCCTGTCTTCTAGTTTTTGTAAATAAAATATTGTGATTCACTCTATTATATGCCTTACTTATATCTAGGAAACAGCTATAAATAGTTGAATTAGTCAATGTATTTAGATATTATTTCTTTAAGTACATAGATTGGGACCTTTTAAAACCAAACTGATTATATATATATATATATATACACACACACGAGGGGTGACAAGGTTGACCTTCGTGAAATGAGGAATCATCGCACGGAACCTCTGAAAGGTTGAAAGGAAAGGTATACGGTGTTTCATATGTCTGGAATCATTGGAAATTTGTAGAAAGAGTAACAACTTTATGACAGTGTTTTATTTTCAACATACTCTTATAGAAGGTGTTCAAATTGTTCACCCTCAACTTCAAGGCGCTTCATAACTCGTAACTGGCAAACTGATTAACTCCAACTAAGAGCAATTGAAGATTCAAAAGCTAAGATTTGACTGGAATTGCAGCGAATTTCTGCTGAAACAATCAGAAGTGTTGAGAGAGGTTGGCAGTTACGAATAATGAAGTTCAGGGTGAACAGTTTGAACACCCGTAATAGTATATTGAAAATAAAACATTGTCATAAGGTTGTATTACTCTTTCTAAATATTTTTAATGTCTCCAATATATGAAACACCCTATATACAGGGTGTTTCAGGAGGAAAGGTCAATACTTCGGGAGGTGATGGTATCGGTCATTGTGAGAAAAAAATTTCATATGAACATGTGTCTAATTCTGAATGGTTACGGAGATAGAGCTGTATGAATCTACAAATACAAAAGCTTTGTTAATGGTAATCAAGAAAGAGAAACCAATTACTGTTTCTAACATTTAATGTTTAAACATTGCCATTTTGAATGGTATCAGATACAGAAATGACAAATTTGTTACAGTTTACAATACGTTTGGAAAACTGATGTGTGGGTAGTTGGGAGGTAACGAAAATGGTTCACTGAGTAGGTAGGTAGTTAATCTAACAATTATTAAATTCCTTTTATGTCAATAACTGGGTGGATGAAACCAATTGGTTGCTCACCAGAGTTATTCTCCACACTAGTATTTATATACTGTGTGACAAGAGCGTGCTCGGTAATAGATATACATTACCGATCAACCAACCGAAAAAACCAAGAGGACGCTGGTGGAAAAAGCCCCGCGAAAAAGGAGGACAAGGGAGAACGAAAACGAGGAACGGGGCGACAAGACGGAATGAGAGAAGGGAGAAGAAAAAGACAACGGAAAAAAGAACCCCACCAGCAAGTACGCTCTCAACAATTAAACAAAAGGGGAAAAGGGACTCTCTAATAACACTCAGTAAGTGACTAATTGTGTTTTTAACCCAGTTAGAAGTAAACGCCGTAAATTAAGCTGGGTCAGACAAATTAGGCCTACATTGTGGTCTAAGACCTAGCATCAACTCATAGCTTAACAAAGGTGAAGGTAGATTGCCCTAACCTAATTTGGTGAGGAATCCTACTGTGGACCTCAATTTATCTGCCCGCTCTGGACCATTTCCGGAATGTCTAGGCTGACCCCTACAAGGCTAGACTTAATCTACTCTATAGTTAGACTGGAGATATTAGGGGTGGGTTAATTGGGGACCAATTCATACAGAGCATTTTTCACAACGTTTTCGAAAATCCTACCGTCAACCTCAATGCACTTTGCAACTCGTGTGCGAAGATCGCGTGTTGTTCGTCTGAGTTGATCTTGACGTTCCTTTATGCGGGCAGCAGCATCCAAAATGCGCGCGAGCAATTCGTCTCGTGTATCCACCTTTCTTTTGTAAACTTGACTTTTCATCCACCCCCACAAACAATAATCTAACGGAGAGAGGTCTGGAGACCTGGGTGGCCATTGAATGGGACTACCGCGGCCGATCCATCGACCAGAGAAAGTTTGATTTAGGTATTGCATCACCAGACGGGTGAAAGTACATACATGCTGAAAGTACATACCAGCGCGTGTAGCCAAAGGAACATCCTCCAATAGTCCTGGCAATTCATTTTGCAGAAATTCTAGGTAACTTTGTCCTTTAAGACGATTCTCTAAAGTAACAGGGCCAATCAGCTGATCATCGATGATACCGCACCACACATTGGCAGAGAAGCGATGTTGAAAATTTGTTTCCACAGTGGCATTTGGATTTTCGTCTGACCACCGATGAGAGTTACGAGTGTTGTTGATACCGTCGCGGTGAAAGTAGCTTCATCGGTGAACAGTATTAATCGAAGCAATCGGCGATTAGCATATACCCAATGACAAAATTCTAGTCGCATTGCAGCGTCTCCTGGTTGAAGGTGTTGTACACGCTGTACATGATATGGATGCAAGCCTTCCTCACGTAATGTTCGCCATACTCTTGTGTGTGGTACACCGAGACGTGTAGAAATTCTTCGTGAGCTAATAGTAGGACTACGCTCTACCAACTGAAGAATGTTTTCCACTTCATCCACATCTTGACCTTCACGTTCAGATGAAACATGAGCGCTGGGAAGTGTACCAATCTCACGCAATGTGTTGAAAACCCTGGTGAACACTCTTCGATCCGGAATTCTGCGGTTCGGAAACCGTCGACGGTATTCTGCAACAGCAGCTGTTGCACTTCCATCGCAAAAACCGTAGACATACACCATATCTGCATATTCGGCATGTGTGAAGGTGTGTGGCATTCTTAACACTGCTTCAAACACCAAACAATGTCACACAACAGCCAGCTGTCGATTTGCTTATGTTACATGCTTACATTACAGCTTACATGGTTCAAGGTTATAGGGGAGGGAAGCGGGAGGAAGAGCTGCGCGCGCATCAGATTCAAACAGCTCTCTCGTAACCATTCAAAATTAGACACATGTTCATATGAACTTTTTTTCTCACAATGACCGATACTATCACCTCCCGAAGTATTGACCTTTCCTCCTGAAACACCCTGTATATTTTTTTACTTAACCGCCATATATATATACAGGGTGCCCCATAAGTCCGGCATCATAGGAGAAATTATATTTTTCTATTTCTACAAACCATAATTCATATTTTTCTCTTTCTACAGGCCATAATGTCTGTAAGCAAGGAAGAACGAATCCAGATAATTCTACTCATAGGAAATCGGAGTCAAAGAGAGGCCGCTGCTGAATTTAACAGACTGCAGCCAGACCGCGAACCAATAACACAGAGTTGTGTTAGCAGACTTGTTGCAAAGTTTAAGGAAACAAGATCCATAGAAGATAAACCACGCAGTGGACCTTCAAGGAGGTCCACTGACGATGATACAGCGACTGCTATCCTGCTCATTTTAACAAAAGTCCCAATAAGTCTCTTCAGCGATTGTCCGCCGAGACAGGAGTGTCGAAAAGTAGCATCCATCGCATTCTTCAGGCTCACAAATGGCATCCATATAAACTTCAGATCCTACAGAAATTAAGCGAAGATGATCCCGACCGGCGGATGGAATTTTGTGAATGGGCTACGGAACAATATGCTCGGGATGCCAATTTCCCGTCCACCATTCTGTTCAGTGACGAGGCTGTTTTTTATGGAAATGGTGAGGTAAATCGACAGAACACCTGCTACTGGTCTCAAAACAACCCTCACTGGTATACCTCTTCAAAGGCACAAGGTACATCTCGGGTGATGGTATGGTGTGGCATTTGGAAGGATCGCATCATACGCTCCCTCTTTTTCGATGAACATGTCATTGGAGGCACCTACCTACGTATGTTCAAGGAAGAAGCATTTCCCAGTGTCTTGAACGAAGAAGGAAATTTCCCAACATGGTTCCAGCAAGAGGGCGCTCCTGCACATTACAGCACCCAGGTAAGGGAATACCTGTACCAACAATTCCCTGGTCATTGGATAGGACGTCGATGCCCTGTGGAATGGCCAGCTAGAAGCCCGGATCTCATGCCACTAGATTTTTATCTCTGGGGCCACTTGAAAGCGCTGGTATGCGCAGAGAAAATTAGGAGTGTTGAACATTTGCGGCAGCGCATTATTAGGGCATGTAACACCATTACTCCTGACATCATTCACCGTGTGCTTGCTGACTGGGTATCACGTCTGAATTTGTGTATTGAAAACAATGGTGGACATATTGAGCACGTTCTGTAAATAAAAGCTTTTGTTTTGCCTTTTTTTATTATTTTTCCTATGATGCCGGACTTATGGGACACCCTGTATATAGCGAAAGGAGTTGAAATACTATGATTTGCCTCAAATTTTCCATTTGCTGTTCCCGAATAAAGCATAAAGTTAACCTTACTTGTCAAAAGCAACCTGATTTCCTTTTTTGTTTTTTTTTCGTTTTCTTTCCTCTCTACTCCAGTTCCGTAGGACGGAGTCGAAAATGTGTTCTTCTCCCTCTTATTCCGTCTTTCTTGAACGAACGTCTGTTTTCGTTTCTGAGTCCTCTCCAAATTCAAGGATTCCTCCACTCTCCGTTGTGGAAATTTACGTCACTGCTATGCGTCGCATAGACGTTCCAAGAGAAATTAAATTCGTAAAATTCCTCTCCGCGTGCCCAAATAATAATTTCCGTTACGATCCTCTCTCTAAACAAGTGCGTGATTCCCGCTGAAATCCGACCGTTTCGGATGCGTTGACGTCCTTGTAGTGGGGTTTGACTGAACAAAGTTTTTCAAATCCTGGCATCGGTCGCCAATGTAGGATATGGCGTTATCCTTTAAAGGTATTCTCAGTATGCCGCTTCCTCGCAACAACAAGGAAGTTTATACCGTTTAATTAATCTGACTGACGTCCACGGTTCTTCTTTTCAACTTTACTTTATCTGACTGCGAGTTTCGATGAAACGATTTACACCTTCGCTCAATGGCGTACCCTGTCTCTCTCGGCCCGTTGAGAGACAGGAATGTTTTTTCTTAGAAGGCTATAAAATGACGCATCACACTTTTGTCCTTCTTTATTTGACACAGAATATTAGAAATGAAATCCTTTACACAACACTTGGTTTTAAAGAAGTATTAAACGAACAAATGATTACATCAAAAAGCTACGGGGCCCAGCCGAGCCGGTCGTCCCAGGGCAAAATCCTTACTATCTCCTCTCGAAGCTGAGGCAGGACTCTAACTAACAAGGCATGTTGCCTTCGTCAAGGGGCTTCCTTTGTCCTGGAGAAACACCCATGGTTGCCACGTATTACAGAAGACTATTAAACTTGCAAAATCCTACTCTAATAATGATATTAACAAGAGAATTGGTATAATTGGATATTAGCAAAAGAATTTATACAATTGTAGTTTTACACTTAACTCTTTTATGTGATTTATAATAATCGAAAAGAACATTTACAATTTGGGAATCTCTGTTTAAGATTAGACGTGGCAACACTGTTTTCGTTAGGGTTAAGAAAAGGGCGCCAAGCTTTCCGCTGGCATTGAGACACTTTATACAATATTAAAAATGTAACGGAATCATATTTTAATTTATATGAACAGAATAATATCTTTTAAAGGATTAATATTTTAATTTATACAAACGGAATGATATCTTTAAATTTTAACACAAATTTATTTTCCTGTGGAAACACTTTTCCACACATATATATATATATATATATATATATATATATTATATATATATATATATAATATATATATATATATATATGAAATATCATGCATGAACAATTGAACATGGTCGATTTTTTGTGATGGAAAAATCGTCGTCGCAACCAGGGTTTGAAACCACCACCGCTTGAGTAGAAGGTGAGGGCACTAGCCACAAAAGTTAACATAACCTGTCGTAAATGTAAAATGTTTCATGTTTATGAACGCGAAAAAAGCGTTATGCATTTCCTCCGTTGTTTAAATATATGACAAATTGCGTTAACTTTTATCCCGTCGTAGTGTAGTGGCTAGCGCCCTCACCTTCCACTCAAGAGGTAGTGGTGGTGGTGGGTTTGAACGAGGTGGGGCAATATAAATTTACGTGAGAGTTTTCGCCACTTAGAAACGAAATTAACCCTTTAAGCCCTGAATTTTTTGTAGGGTTAAGTTATGAATGCGTGTATTTGAAACGTTAGCAATTGGCATCTTCAGTCCTTAAAGGGTTAAAATAGATCTAAAAGACGAAGCTTTTCGAAGGAGAGCTTCTTTCTGAAGTTGAAGAAAGAAGCTTTCTTTTGAAAAACTTTTAGATTTATTTTAATTTTTTTTTTAAGTGGGAAAAATCCTTATTATTATACTATACGATTACAGTTCATTTAGTACTGGTCATAAATGTGAGCACACCTCCAAATTTAATGGAAATGTTTAATAAAAATTATATTGGGTGAAGAGAAAAATATTTTTAGGAGGTAAGTTTTTTATGTAGAAGTAGTATGTTATAAATTAAATTTGCACCAAATGAGACTATATAATCAATATTTGTATATTTGCTCCTCTCTTTCATAATGTCAAAACATCCGTTTGGCACCAAAGACAAGTTTTCTAAATAAACTTAAGGAATTTCACTACAAATCCTGTGGAGAACACTATAATGATTCTAGGTTTCTTGGTTTTTCCTTACCTATATTTGTTTTCGGTGGAATTAACGTCAAGGCTTTCAAATCGTCACTACAATCTATTTAGTTCTCCAGAAACGGGTGGGTTTTTTTTTCGCCAGATGGTTATTATTTTGGCTGTGTTTTGGGTCATTATGACTATCGAGCGCAAACTCGATGTTTTGTCCAAATCAGACTACGTTCACTGGAGAGGGCATGTCTGTTAACGCTGTTGTAATACTACTTCCTTTTCACTATTCCATCAATTTTCACAATATCGATAACTTTATTAGCAGAGATGCATCCCTCGATGATTATATAGATCTACCTTCACGTTTGAGGATGTTTGCGAGACCCTCTCACTCGGACTTCTCGTGGCCATGTCTCCTTACAAACATTCTTCTAGAATTCGTTTCTTCGATATTTGCATTTTTTTTATGGTGGGGGGGGGAGGCAAGTCTTCTTTTTTATGTTAACCTTCATTAGTTTGGGCTTTGTAGCTATTCTTTTGACTTTAAGACTCCAATTCCTCTGACTTAGTAACGGAATGACGTCTGAAAATGTTTGTCATTTTAAGTCTCCACCTCCAGAGGTGGGGACTGCACAGGCTGCACACCTCTTCCTAATGTACAGGGTGGGAGAAAAGTTTTTAAGGATTTTATACGTACAAATAATTTGTTAATAAATAAATTCAAATGATATCACGGCAGTGCATGTGATACTTTTCAAAGCAACTATACAAGGGCAGTAATGACCTAAGACTAGAACAGGATGGCCCTAGGCCCTAGCCAGTCAGCGCCATGTCAGTAAGGATGGAATACAGCAATGAAGAAAAAGTGTATCTTGGATTGTGGGCTATTTCTTTTAATAATTGTGAAGAAATTTTGCGTTTATTTCAAGAAAAATATAACAAATCACCACCAAATGCAACCACTCTTCGATAGTGGAAGCTCAAACTTTAGAAACAGGAAACCTGGTAAAAAATCGTCCAAGAAGCAGAAGGCCAGTAACGGCGACAGGAGACAACAACAAAGAAAATGTTCTGGCCAGTTTTCAAGTCGATCCAACAGTTTCAACGAGAAAAGTCGCATAGGAATTAGGTATTTCCAAATTTTCAATAGCAAAAATACTGAAATCACAGGGGTACCACGATTACAAACCCATTTAGGGCCTACTCTCAGCTCATATACGACGATGATTCTGATAGACTGCTGCAGTTTGCTGAAACAACGAGATAAAGGTTCAACAGTGATTCAGATTTCCTTCGAAAGATCAAATTTTCAGGTGAATGTGACTTCGGTTTAATTAACGAGTAAAGGAAACAAACAACGCTCACTACTGGGCAAAAAAAAATCCCAAAATACGATTGGATAAAGCCGTTAAAACGGCTACACTAACAGTTTGGGCGTGTATTGGTTATTCGGGACTCGTTTCCTTTGACATACCGAGATACGATGGATAGAAAATGCTACTGACAGGCATTGAGAGACAAAGTTCTGCCACAGTTTAGCCTACTAATGGCGTTGGCAGGAATTGGCTTTATCAACATGATAAAGCACCGCCACATTACTCTGCAGCTGCCTGTGAGATTTTGGATACGAACCTTGAAGGAAGATGGGTTGGGCGGTGAGGGTCCATCGAGTGGCCAGCCAGCTCACCTGATTTAACCCCATGTGATTTCTGGCTTTGGGCTTATCTGCGTGACAAACTCTACACTCTTGGTTTCATTTATCCAAATGTGAATGCCCTTGGCCCCCAGAACAGATGAAGAACTGAAAAGGATCCCACTCGATATGTTCAGAAGAACAATGAAGAGTTTCACAGAGAAAATCCACAAATGTATCATAGCGGATGGAGAACTCTTTGAAGATTAAATTAAAATTTAACAAAATATTTGTATGAATAAAATTCTTATAAACTCTGTTTGATTTGTTTCATCATTTGAACACTTATCTGTATAATGTTGTTAACTAAATAGTTGTATGTATACAATTCTTAACTTTTCCCCCACCCTGTATATTCAGATCATGACTGGTTAGAGATTATGAATTGTCCAATCGAGGACCATGCTTACTTTCTTCACAGGCTGGCCAATTAGAAGAAGGGAAATATTTTTACGCCTTAAATAGGATACCATTTTGTTAGTGTAGTTTACTTTCCCCATCTTTGACCTAGTGTAGTTTGTATCCCCTTTTGCGAGAGGAGGACGTAAACCACACTTGCTCCCTTATTTGGACTATAGTGCAGTTAATTTTCCCATAAGGGTTCCTTGTTCCATGCACGGTCTGTGTGTATCATATATATATACATATATATATATACCCTTCGTTCGAATGCGTAATGGAGCCCCATTGAGAAAACCTAAGACTTGTCTACCAGTAATAACAAACAATAAGTTTTCTGTTTTAGGTTTCGAAGATGCTGATGAACCGGAAATACGACTCGTTGGCGATTCCATTGTTCGAGGGCAGCTCGAGGAATTCTGTGGGAGAAACCCTCGTCGTAGGCGCCGTTACTGCTACCCTGGTGCAAGGGTGGAGGATATAACTAATAGTGTTGACCATTTTACAGACGGAACCTCTGAGGACACAACGTATGTTATTCATGTCGGTACTAATAACGTTTTAAGTTCTAGATCGGAAGCGCTGCTGGCTAGGTACAGGGACTTACTACAGCGACTAAGGGAAAAAACTAAGAAGATTGTTTTAACAGGTATACTTCCTCGAATTATCCAACGTAGCAATTTCTACAGCAAGGCGACCTATATCAACAATAACTTAGTCTCTTTGCCAACAGGAAGGAGTGCATTTTGCAAATTTTTGGAACAATTTCTACGGCAGGAGGGACTTGTTCCTCGAAGATGGACTTCATCTTAATGACGTTGGAGCTGCGCGTTTAGGAAGACTATTTCATAATACTGTCTCTTCTTTTTCAGGCTGCTGTAACTCGAACGGTCCCAGCGTAATTTCCTCAAATTTCCCCTGCGCTCACGAAAGTGTCGCAATTACAAACAATTTGAAGGTTCTATCCTTAAATGCTCGTAGCCTACGAAATAAAATAAACGAATTTTTTTCTTTAATTGCTCGTAAAGACTATGATTTAATTGCGATAAATGAATCGTGGCTTAACACTGAAACACGTGACTTTGTAGGGGAGTATCAAATTAGAGGTTATAGACTTTTTGTTTGAAAACAGAACAGGTAGGCGAGGAGGCGGTGTTATGTTGTATATCAAAGATAATATTGCGAACATTATAGAAGTAAACACATAATTCCAGAACCGATAGATTCGACTATAGCAGAACTTAAATTGAACGATTTTAAACTTGTTGTTGCGGTTATATATAGGCCCCCTAATCAAACAGCTGGTACGGACGAAGCGTTATATCGTGAACTAAAGAGAATAATAGGTAGTGAGCAGGCCTTAGTTATGGGTGACTTTAATTGTAGGGAGACGCGGAAGGTAATCGTTTAGTTAATTTTCTCGAGGATAGCTTTCTTATTCAAAAGGTTGGGGAACCTACGAGGTTGGACAGTATTTTAGATTTAGTAATAACTACAGATGATAGGCTAATCAAGGATCTTCAAGTAATAGAACCGTTAAGCAATAGCGATCACAATATGGTAGAGTTTGTCCTCTCAGTAAGTCACTCGAAACCAGCTAACTTGACTAAAATTTCTAACTTCCAGCACGCAAACTTTTGTAAATTTCGAAGTGAATTGTCACACGTCAATTGGGAAAACGTAATGGGGATCTCCAACGCAAAACTAATGTGGGAATCGTTTGAAACAGTATTTAGGACTATAAATGAGGAATGTGTACCGTACAAAATTAAGCGTGCGAAAGTAAACAACAAGCCCTTGTTTACTTCTAGAGTAGGAGATATTATAAAGAGTAGAGATAAGGCTATAGGCTGCATAGTACATAAGTGTGATAAAAACAATTTGTGGTTACGAAACAACTACATATCTCTAAGGCGTGAAGCGAAAAGTGTAATAAATAGTCCAATGAAATCTCCATAGCTCGTGACGGCAAAGAAAACCCCAAGCGATTCTTTCAATACGTCAACAATAGGAATCCAGTAAAAAGTGTCTTGGAGCCGTTGAAAATTTTTAACGGAGAGCTAGTTTCTGAAAGCAAACAAATGGCTACCTTGCTAAATGAAATTTTTACGTCAGTTTTTACTATAGAAGATGTAACGAATATCCCTACGGTCATAGACATAGTACCTTTTGATAATGATAATATTTTGGATAATATTGTGGTTAGTGAAATGGAGGTAATGCGCTATATTGATAAAATGAATCCAGTAAAGCCTAAAGCTTAAGGGCCAAATTAAAAATAAAAAAAATAAATAGTCGAGCTTCACAATTATTTATGTCATTGTAAAAATTGTAAGTTGTAAAAAGACTACTGTATTTATTTTATTATTAATAAAGGTTATTCTATTATTCTATTATATAATGAAAATGCGTAAATCACCGGGGCCGGATTCCATATATCCCATACACCTAAAAGAATTAAAAGAAAGCATTGTTGTGCCGCTAACAAAGATTTTTAACGCGTCTATTTCTGAGGGGTGCGTACCAGATAATTTCAAGTTAGCAAAGGTAACACCTATCTTTAAGAAAGGCGATAAAGGTGCGACGGGAAATTATAGGCCAATCAGTTTAACGTCTGTTGTAGGGTTTCTGGACCAAAATTGCAGATAATATTTCCTGGGACAAAAACTGAATTCCCGGGATTCCCAGGATTCCCAGGATTCCACGTGATTCAGAATTTAAGATTATAATCATAAAAAAATTGTATTGTTACGCTATCTGAGTTTGCTGAAATGAGAATTTCATGTAGAAACATGTTGAAACTTGTGTGAGCTTGTATGTCTGCAGTGTCTGTATAAATGCCCGCAGCTAAGCAAAGTCGGTCAGTAGCTATCGTGTTATTATCAAGTGTGTAGTGTTATTGTATTTATCCGAGACGATGAGTGATTCTTTTAAAAGCGAATCATTTGCGTGGCAATATTTTAATAAATTTGGACAAGATTCTGCTAAAGTGTAAGAAATGTACGGCAGTTCTAATGTGCAAGGGTTTGTTAACAAGCGGTCTCATTCGTCATTTGAAGAGCAAACATTCTATTGATAAGCTTGCGACATCTACAGCTAAGCGTGCAGCAGATAATGAGGGAGAATGTAGTGGCGCTCAACGTAAGCCTGCACAGCCGAAAATAACAGTTTTTATGAAGAAAGACACGATAGGGGAAATCGTCAGTAAACTTGCAGCCGTAGATGGATTTTCTATTAATGCTATTACAAAAAGTAATTTTATAAGACAGTCAATAGTGATAGAGGGTATGTGTTCTTCCCAAAAGCCCTTGCGATGTTATGAACATCATTTATAGTCAATATGATGTGATCAAACAATGCGTGGCATCGGAAATAACTGAGATGCTAAATCAAGGTAGCAGATTTAGCTTATCGCTTGATGAGTATACTTCGTTAAAAAACTGCCGGTTCCTAAATATAAACCTTCACGCTAATGACACTAAGTTTTGGAACTTAGGAATGGTCAGAATTCATGGTGCTATGCCTGCTGAAAGTGCTGTCAAATCGGTTGAAAGTAAGTTATCGGAGTTCAGTCTTTCAATGGAGAAACATGTGGTAGCATGTGTAACGGATGGTGCAAGTGTGATGTTGAAATTTGGCAAGTTAATAAATTATTATCATCATTTGTGTTATGCCCATGGGATACATTTTGCTGTCTGCGATGTTTTTTATACAAGAAAACTGAACAAACTGTAGAAATTGGTACATCAATCAAAGACTGATTCAGCACATGAAGCACAGGATGATGATGGTGACAGTGACACGGAAGATTTCAGTACATCGACTGATTTTGAAGTAGACGTTTCGAAAAAAAAAACTGGCGAACTAGTCTCTTCAACTGAAACGTCTGATAAATGCAACGAAGTTAATATCTCGGAAGTGATTAACAAAATCAGAAAAATTGTGCGACTCTTCCAAAAATCGCCACTGAAAAATGGAAACCTGCAGAAATACGTCAAAAATGAACACAATAAAGAACTGAGGCTTATACTTGATTCGAAAACACGCTGGAATAGTTTATTGGTCATGTTAGAGCGTTTTCTTGAAATTAGGCCATCAGTTGCAAAAGCTATGATCGACTTCAAGCTCGAGAATAACATCAGTAAATTAGAATTTAAAGCAATTCAGGATATAGTGTCGTCTTTGCAGCCACTTAAAGTAGGTGTAGAAAGATTAGGTAATCGAGGAGCAAATTTGTTAAGTGCTGAAGGTGTTTTGAAGTTTATTCTTGACGAGCTCAGCGAACAAAACTCTGCCTTTTCCAGGAAAATGAGACATTCACTCATCATGAGAATTAACGAAAGAAGGAACAAAGCGTTAGTCTTTGTTAGCCTTCTCCATACACGAATAGTGGCAAGCAGTACAACAATCGCGCAAGTGTCCAAGGTTACCAGCACTGGAAGTAAAATCAGCATTATTAATGCCTGCAAAAAATATGCTAACAAGACTTTTTGATGTGAGAGGACTGAGGGTCGAATCGAATTTACAGTCAGAAGATGAAGATGAAGTGCCACCACAGCCGGAGCCGGAAACTATGACTCTTGAAGATAAACTTGATGCCGCGATTGAAAAGTTACAATTTCAAACCAAAAATAGTGACACCAGTCTTATTCTTAACAAGAGCAGACATCTGGAAAAAGAGTTTGAAGTATTTGAAGCGACTGAAGAACGAACAAAAAACATTAGTTTACTTTTAGATGCGTTAAAAACTGTTCCTCCAACATCGATTGAATCAGAACGTGTCTTTTCTGCTGCTGGATTATTTATCACCAAACTGAGAAGTAGACTGAATGATCGCAGCATTGATTGTCTCTCTTTCTCGAAGAGTTACTTCAACAATGCTAAAAAGAATACATGATTTGTAAATTGTAATGCCTTTATTTTGAAAGTAGTTATTATTTTCTCAAACAATATATACAGGATATTGTCAATTGGTCGTTTACATTTTTTGAGTACATGTTTAAATTCGTAATTTTTAGTTATAAGCGTGGGAAACATTTTTTTCGAGCATTTTTCTTATTGTAAAGAAACATTTTTGTTTGGTTTTATATGCTCAGTTTATTGTTAAATCTACAAAAAATGTTTTATCACCTATTAAATTGCATGTCAATTGAGACACTTTATACAATATTAAAAATGTAACGGAATCATATTTTAATTTATATGAACAGAATATACACTGTACACTGGTGTACAAATTTTGAAAAAGTTTGTGCTTCGGAGATAAAATGTGTTTCCTATTATGGATTTTGGGGTGCTGAAAACGAATATGGCCATAAAAACAGTCGATTGGCTACAGTTTCCAAGAAAATTTAAGTTACACATTTTGCGTATATGTATACCATATATTAGTAACATACCTGTATAATGCAGTCATTTATATTGATTCAACCCGTCGCTTCTTTGCTTGTCTCTTGTATTCAACTTCTGGAGCATCTCTTGTTATTGTCCAGCAGTAGTCTGCTAACAGTGATGGACTCCATTTCCCCTGGTAGCGTTTCTCCATCGCTGAGATATCCTGGTGGAAACGTTCACCATGTTCATCGCTGACTGCTCCGCAGTTGTCCGGAAAAAATTCCAGGTGCGAATGGAGGAAATGTATCTTTAAAGACATATTGCAGCCCATTTTTTGATAAGACAACAGCAGGTTTTCCACCAGCTCCCTGTAATTGTCAGCTTTGGTATTTCCGAGAAAATTGGTTGCTACTAACCGGAAAGCATTCCACGCTGTCTTCTCCTCACCACTTAGGATACGGTCGAACTCCTCATCTCTAAGAAGCTCGCGGATCTGTGGACCAACAAATACACCCTCCTTGATTTTTGCTTCACTGAGCTTTGGGAATTTACCACCGAGGTACTTAAAAGCTGCCCCCGTTTTATCCATAGCCTTAACAAAATTTTTCATGACGCCCAGTTTGATGTGTAAGGGTGGTAACAAAATCTTGCTCGATTCTACAAGTGGAGGATACTGAACATTCTTTGTTCCAGGTTCTAATGAGTGTCGGAGTGGCCAATCCTTCTTGATGTAATGAGAAGTCCTAGCCCGACTATCTCATTCACACAGAAAACAGCAATACTTAGTGTAGCCCGGCTGCAGTCCAAGCACGATAGCAACAACTTTCAAGTCACCACAAACCTGCCACTGATGTTTGTCATAGTTTATGCAGTTCAAAAGTTGCTTCATGTTGTCATATGTTTCCTTCATGTGGACTGCATGACCAACTGGAATGATGGCAATACGTTGCCAACATGCAACAAAACAGCTTTTAGACTCAACTTCGATGAATCAATGAACAGCTAAGCGAAATCAGGATTGTGTGCAACAGTTGTTCATTTGGATCTCCTCGTCATAATTAGGTCAGTCTTATGGTTTTTGTTAATCTTTGATTTTTTATTTATTTTATTATTATTTATTTTATTATTAATTACATCTATATTTATTATTTATTTTTTTAATCTATACCCATCGCACATGGGGCATATTATTGGGTGTCTTGCATTCCTTCTCGTTCTGTGTTCGAGTAATTTTTCGATTATAAATCGTAGCCCTGGGGGCACCATGCGGAAGTAACAATTGCTGACATGATCTGTTGGTTCCCTCCACACCATTGGCACTGCAAAAGGCATAGATTTCCTTTTCCGATTCAACCACTGGCGAAGGTTTGTTGCACAAGTATTGCAGCATATGTGTGGGGCCCAGCTCTTGTCCTGATCTCCAATCTTACAGCCAAAATAAAGGTGATAGGCTTTCCTAATCACGGCGGTTATAGCATGCTTTTGTGATGCAAAAGTCAATTCTCCACAAATATAAAAGAAGTTATCTACACTGTTCACGCAATTACGAGGCATCTTTGTTCAAATTAGGCTGAAAAAATTCAGTTTCCAAAGCAAACACTGAAGAGTTTGACATAGGTGCACTGTATGACTTCCGAATGAACTGATGCTGTGGCGTAATATGTAGACGCCTGTGACACATCGACGCTTGACTCTACTGCGTATGCGCGTAGTTATATATTTTTTTATTTTAATAAATTAATGTTAATTACAATGCATTCTAATAATTTTAATTTAGGTAAGGTTAAGTTAGGTTAGTATTCCATTTATATTAATATCAAAAACATCATGGGAAGCAATATGTTAAAATGATCTAATCTATTTCTTAATAAATAATTTACAAATACATAATGTAATAGATAAATTTAAAATTACTTTTTATTGTATATATATGTATATATTACATAATTTATTAAAATAAAAATATAACTACGCGCATGCGAGGTAGAGTCAATGCGTCGATGTGTCACAGGCGTCTACATATTACGCGACAGATGCAGTCCAGTTAGTAGGGTGCAGGGTTGCCTGATATCTTTATAAATAGAGCCAATTGGCAATTTTAGACATCATTTTCGTATTCAGTGACCCAAAATTAGTAAAGATTGACTACTTTTATTTCCGAAGCATTTTGGCTGTAGACCAGTGATATCTATACATTGCCCTTTTATGCACCCGGTTAGGTACCTGTAGTTATGCAATCATTCGTAATTATGAATTCACACCGCACATTGGACAGTCTCTACAATTGTTTAAAACAATATATGAAGTACTTATAACAAAAACGTTTAATTAGGTTGTTAATAATGTATAAAATTAATATCAGGAAATTTCCCGGGAAATCACGGGATCCTGGAAAGAAGCTCAATTTTTCCCGCAATCCCGGGACAAAGCGAACCCTCCAAAACCAGAAACCTTAGTCTGTTGTAGGTAAGCTACTGGAATCAATAATTAGGGATCGTATAGTCGAACACTTAGAATTGCATAACTTGGTTAGAAATATGCAGCACGGTTTTAGGCGAAACAAATCTTGCTTAACTAATCTTTTAGAATTTTTTCAAAGCGTGGTTGAAGTTTATGATAGTCATCGGGCGGTTGATGTAGTGTATTTAGATTTTCAAAATGCGTTTGACACCGTACTGCACAAAAGACTCATTGAAAAAACTAAGGCTCATGGAATCAGGGGTGTAGTAATAAATGGGATAGAAGAGTGGTTGCGAGGTAGGAAACAGAGGGTGGACGCTGATGGAGCGGAGTCGTCTTGGGCTAATGTAGCGAGCGGCGTTCCTCAGGGTTCTGTATTGGGCCCCTTGCTTTTTCTTAACGATTTAGATGTCGGCCTAGTCAGTACAGTTTCAAAGTTTGCGGATGACACGAAGTTAGTTAGTAGGGCGATTAATGACGAAGATAGAGGTAAAATCCAGGAAGATCTGAATAAAATCGTTGATTGGTCAGTCACATGGCAAATGAGATTTAACGTCGATAATTGCAAAATTTTACATATATCAGGTCATCCCATAAGTAATGTCGATTTTTAGATCGGAATTTGAAGGACAAAAAAAAAACCAAACTGAAACTTTTTAATCTAGTATATATTTTCCATCGGAATCACTGACATTGCCAACGTCCTACAAGCTTTTCAATGCCATGTTTATAAAATTCAGGCGGTTTTGAGGCAAAAAACGTACAAAGACGTGTGCAGGTCAACCAAAAAAGTATACTGTTTCTCGTCAAGATAGTTTTGCAGACTCCTGAAGAGATGATAATCTGGAGGCGCAGGTCTGTAGAATATGGAGGATGTGGAAGTTTTTCCCACCCAAGCTCCTCAATTTTTGCAGAAGTGATCCGAGCGGTATGAGGACGTGCGTTGTCGTGGTGGAACACGATTCCTTTCCGATTAACCAAAGAAGGTCTCTTTTCTTTTAGTGCAGTGTTCACTGGATCCAGTTGACAGTAGACTTGAGCGGTGATCGTTTGGTTGTGTGGTAAGATTTCAAAGTGTATTACGCCAACTTTATCCCACCAAACACTAAGTAACACCTTCCGAAGGTGAAGATTTGGTTTTGGCTGTGGTGTCGCTGGTTCTCCGGTACAAACCCACTGTCGACGGCGCTTAACATTCTGGTACAGTATTCACTTTTCGTCACCAGTCACTAAACGGTGCAAAAACGGATCTTGGAGTTTACGGGAATGAAGAACTGTGCTAATGTTTACCCGCACCCTCAGATTGTCTACCGACAATTCATGTGGCACCCATTTTCCTAACTTAGGCACTTTCCCGAGTTGTTGCAAATGTCGATGGATGGTGGACGGGGATGAATTGAGTTTCTGGGCCAATTCTTCGACAGTTGTTGAACAGTCTTCTTCAAGTGCGGCTAACAGCAGGTCATCATCAAACTCAGCAGGGCGTCCAGAGCGTGCTGCATCTGTCAAACAGCAGTCACCATTCCTAAACTTTTGAAACCATCTTTGACATTTCCTCACATGCAGAATATCGTAAAGCATTATATGCCTGATATGCTCTTCTGATACCGCCATGTTTATGAGGGGTTCACATAAAGCAAAACACACGTCTTCACTGGTCAAGGTCTGTAAAGTATGTAGCGAAACCGATAGATCTCCTCTTAGATATAACCTTCGGAAAATTTATGCTTAAACCGAGTAGGACTAATTTAAACTTAATCTATCGTAAAAAACGACATTACTTATGGGATGATCTGATAGGTTCGCGTAACGGTAATTTTGCGTATAGTATGTCAGGGAAGGAGTTGGCAAGCGTAGAGCAGAAAAAAGATTTAGGAGTTATAGTCACTGGTGATTTAAAAGCGGCGAAACAAAGTACAGGAGCGGTCAATAAAGCGAACAAAGTGCTAGGTTTTATAGCTCGGAATTTTGAGTACAAACGATATTATTGTATTCAGTTAGACCCCATTTGGAGTACGCGATCCAACTTTGGAATCCGCATATGAAAAGATATAGACAAAATTGAAAGAGTTCAAAGACGAGCAACTAAGATGATTCCGTCGCTTAGGTCGAAGTCGTACGAGGATAGGCTTAAGGAGTTAAAATTGACTACACTCGAGACCAGGAGGCTAAGGGGTGATCTAATCCAGGTTTTTAAAATTATGAATAGGTTCGATAACGTAGAAAGAGATAGCTTTTCGAAATATCTCAATATAATAGGACTAGGAATAACGGGTGTAAGTTGACAAGTAGAAGGTTCAAGACAGCAGTTGCCAAACACTTTTTTACGCATAGAATAGTAAATAGGTGGAATAGTTTGTCGGTAGAAGCAATTAGTAGCATGTCTATAAACATGTTTAAAAATCGATTAGACGCATATGTTGATAGATTGGGTATTGTTTAAGGTAGTAAAGTTAAAACTTTGTGGTTAGGAACCCACGTAAAATTGTAGGTCCTCTCCGCCACCACGGAGGACATGCACAATGCACAATTACGAACATAGTTAGGTAGACCACCCATGAGTGGATCCTAGGGTCTTTGTTGGTCTGAAACATTATGATAACATTATATATATATATACATTATAACTGCAAACACGCAGTATAATTAACGTAAAGAACGACGCTTTGTATAGGAGAATTATCATTTTTTCATTTGTTTCGTTCTTTCGCTCTCATCTTGCGCGGAATATTCTCCTATACAAAGCGTCGTTCTTTACGTTAATTATACTGCGTGTTTGCAGTTATAATGTATAATATAATGTTACGGCATGCGGGAGGTGCCTCTTTGGGGCATTGGTTTCTGCGCGCATGTAGAGGAATTACGACATTTGATTGAGTGAGGCCCGTGGTTTAATGGTTATCATATCTGACCGGCAATCGGAAGATCCCGGGTTCGATTCCCGGGTGGTTACCTCATTTTTTCATTTGTTTCGTTCTTTCGCTCTCATCTTGCGCGGATAATTCTCCTATACAAAGCGTCGTTCTTTACGTTATATATATATATATATATATATATATATATATATATATATATATATACCTTACCTTACAACCTTACAAAGGTTCCGCGCGATGACTTCTCTTTTCGCGAAGGTCAAGCTTGTCGCCCCTCCTCTCTGACTGATGCTGTGGCGTAATATGTAGACGCCTGTGACACATCGACGCCTTGACTCTACTGCGCATGCGCGTAGTTATATATTTTTTTATTTTAATAAATTAATGTAATTACTTGCATTTTAATAATTTTAAATTAGGTAAGGTTAAGTTAGGTTAGTATTCCATTTATATTAATATCAAAAACATTATGGGAAGCAATATGTTAAAATGATCTAATCTATTCTTAATAAATAATTTACAAATACATAATGTAATAGATAATTTAAAATTACTTTTATTGTATATATATTGTATATATTGTATATATATGTATGTATATATATGTATATGTATATTATATTATATATATATATACACCGTATATATATATATATATATATATATATATATATACAGGGTGGGCGGAAAGTAGCTCCCTATTTTGATTGGTAAAAAAATACGTCTATTATCCATTTATTTCAGAGAAATAATATGAAAAGGTAGGCATACATGGTAGGTTTCTATAAAATTCAATGTGGGCTCCAACTCTTTCCACCAGTTCTGGAGCCGCCAGGAATGGCGTCCACTGACTTTAGCAGAACTCGGCGGAATGGAGGACATGACTTCCCGAATTCGGTCCTCCAGTTCTTCCAATGTCCTCGGTTTGGTGCGGTAGACTTCTTTCCTTTACCACCCAAAGAAAGAAGTCGCACGGTTGTCAAGTCGGGGCTCCTGGCTGGCATTGATGTGGACACGACGACCCATCCAAAACGCCCAGGGAAGTGGGCATCCAGCCACTCACGGACAACAAGAGCGAAGTGTCAACCGCCACAATTGCCACTACTGGGCAGGAGAGGATCCCATGGTTACCGCTGAAAAACGGCAGAATCGGTTCAGTGTAACGGTGTGGTGTGTATGACCTCAGATCAGGTTGTGGGCCCGTTCCTTCTGCGCAACACCATGAATGCTGAGCGGTACCTTGCTATGTGCGAAACGAGGTCTGGCCGGTTGTCAGCACATGGGAGAACATCGACGATCTGATATTTATGCAAGATGGCGCCCTCCGCACTTCGCTCTTGTTGTCCGTGAGTGGCTGGATGCCCACTTCCCTGGGCGTTGGATGGTTCGTCGTGGTCCACATCAATGGCCAGCCAGGACCCCCGACTTGACACCGTGCGACTTCTTTCTTTGGGGGTGGGTAAAGGAAGAAGTCTACCGCCACCAAAACCGAGGACATTGGAAGAACTGGAGGACCGAATCGGGAAGTCATGTCCTCCATCCCGCCGGAGTCCTGCTAAAGTCAGTGGACGCCATTCCTGGGCGGCTCCAGAAGCTGGTGGAAAGAGTTGGAGCCCACATTGAATTTTATAGAAAACCTACCATGTATGCCTACCTTTTCATATTATTTCTTCTGAAATAAATGGATAATATACGTATTTTTTTACCAATCCAAAATAGGGAGCTACTTTCCGACCCACCCTGTCTATATATATATATATATATATATTGGCCTCGGTGGTGTAGTGGTTAGCGTCGCTGACTACGAAACCATCGGCCCGGGTTCGAGACCCGACGGCAGCCAGCGCGAAGCAAAACCCAGCTGTTCATCCTTCCACACAATAAAGAAATGGTTGTAGTAAATGGGTACCCTACGTGGCCTGAGTGGATTAGACGCTGGGCTGCTGATGGGGCGTGATTCGGATCCACGTTAAACTGTAGGTCTAAGGTGGAGTGAAAAGCTTGACCTTCGTCAGAATGAACAATTCGGGCGGAAGCTAACCAAGATTATACCCAAAGGTATATATATATATATATATATATATATATATTAACTGCAAACAACACACAGTATAATTAATGTAAAGAACGACGCTTGTGTAGAAGAGCGTTTCGTCACAAGATGAGAAGGGAGAACGAACAAATGAAAAATGAGGTACCTCCCGGGAATCGAACCTGGGATCATCCGATTGCCGGTCAGATATGCTATCCACTACATCAAGGACCTCGATCAATCAGAAGTCGTAATTCTCCTACATACGAGCAGAAACCAATGCCCTGAGGGGCCACCTTCGCATGCCGTACATATACAATCGGCAATCGGATGATCCGGATTCGATTCCTGGAGGTACCTCATTTTTCATTTGTTCGTTCTCCATCCTATTTACATTAATTATACTGTGTGTTGTTTGCAGTTAAACTGTATATATATGTACGGCATGCGAAGGTGCCCCCTCAGGGCATTGGTTTCTGCTCGTATGTAGGAGAATACGACTTCTGATTAATCGAGGCCCATGGTGTAGTGGATAGCATATCTGACCGGCAATCGGAAGATCCCGGGCTCGATTCCCGGGTGGTTACCTCATTTTTCATTTGTTCGTTCTCCTCCTCATCTTGTGCGGAACGTTCTTCCTACACAAGCGTCGTTCTTTACATTATTGTACTGTGTGTGTTGTTTGCAGTTAAAAAAAAAATATATATATATATATATATAAGTAAAAAGACCAATGCTGATACAAACATTTTTTATTTCTCAGATGTTTCGACGACAATGTATACCTATCACTCTATATACTGTATATAATGAGACAAAGTGAAGTACTCTCTTCACTAAGTGTCTATTGGTTTGTTGGTCTGAAACATTATTATAATATTATATATATATAATATATATATATATATATATGCTGAAAATTCACAAGGAAAAGAAAAACGATTCCAAGGCCTTCGTCTATTCAGAGCTACACCTCATCAGGGAATGACGAGGTTGTAGTTCTGAATACATGAAAATGAAAATGAAAAGGTTTATTGGCAGACTATAGTTCATATGACAAATATTACTAATACAATGACAGTTCATATACTAAGGATAGAAATACTGTATATACACAACTGATTAGAAATAATACTGTAATGTTAAGTGGAGTTACAGACAGACGTTTTTCGTACCAAGAAGTCCATAGCTTAGAGGATAAATGGCAGGACTCATGGATAGCTTGGATGATTGGGTTTGGTTCATTTTTTAATTCTTTGCATTAGACTGTACTGAGCACGTCTTGTTACCTCCGGGGAAGCTCGGGACATTGCGGGTAGCAAACATTTGCGAAGCTGAGCATACTCGGGGGTAATTTATGTAAGAGTCAAAAGACCTGTTGTACAGCAAATTTAGGGTTCTGCCAGAACCTTTTTCCTAGTTCACCCAGAGTTGCTGTCCGTAATATTACTGCAGAAAGTACGAAAGAGAGTGTCTTTTAGCTTCACTTGTGCAGAATCGAAAGTTCCTTATGGTCATATTCGCTTTAGCATACAGGCTTCGAGATTGTTTTCTTATATTCGAGTAATCAATCACTGAGATGTGACTGTATTTGACCCAAATACTTAAACTCTTGTACTTCCTCAATTACTTCACATTCATTTTAACCCTTTGAGTATGATGGTACAAATTGCTAACGTTTCAAATACACACATTCATAACTTAACCCTACAAAAAATTCAGGGCGTTAAAGGGTTAAACTTATATCAGCTGGCTGATTACAGCTTTTAGGATGAAATTGTATAACCTTAGTTTTTGTAACATTAAAAAGAATATCATGTTTCTGCGAATACACTTCGCAGACTTCTAGTAGCCGATCCAGACCTTTAACAGAGGGACTTATTAACACCATATCATCGGCATAAACTAAGTTATTTATTCTTGTGTTATCTATACAACATCCCACTGTTGCCTCATTAAGTGAAGCAATTAATCCGTCAATATACACATTAAGCAGCATAGGGGAGAGCAAGGAGCCTTGTCTCACCCGCAAGAGGAGCCAAAACACTCGGATAGTACATTACCCCACCTAACAGTGAAAGATTGGTGGGAATACCAAAATTTCAATAAATTTAATATGTACATGGGAACCTTCCTGTCTTCTAGTTTTGCAAATAAAATATTGTGGTTCACACCTATCATATGCCTTACTTATCTAGGAAACAGCTATCAATAGTTTAATTACTGTCAATGTATTTAGATATTATTTCTTTAAGTACATAGATACACAGGTCAGTTGAGTGGGACCTTTTAAAGCCAAACTGATTAGGAGATGTCCATAGGAAATCATTTAATCGGAGTAACAAGAGTTTTTCTAGTAGTTTCGAGAAGCAGGAAGCGACAACAATAGGCCTGTAATTATTGCTGGACAGAATGTATCCGTACTTATTTTTGACCAGGGGCAAGATATATACCCTCATGAACTCTGCAGGGATATAGCTATGAGCAAGCATGGCTGATAGGAGCAATGATAGATGCAGACATACTACGTCATTGCATATTTTAAGTGCTCATTCGACGCAGAACCAGTCTTTAACTCTTTAATTAACCTCTTTACTTCAGAAAATGATATCAAAGTATTTTCCCTTGTCCCTCCCACAATCGTTTCGCTGCAATCTATCTTAAGATTATCCCTATTCACACTGTTAAGAATGTTAGAATAGTGGTTTTTCCACAGCTTTGCAATTTCATCCTCCCCAGACACCCCATCGATTGTCGGAGGGAGGACAGTTTGACACCTGTATATGTGTATATATATATATATATATATATATATATATATATATAAGTAAAAAACCAATGCTGATACAAACATTTTATTTCTCAGATGTTTCGACGGCAATGTATACCTATCACTCTAATATATAATGAGACAAGATGAAGTACCCTCTTCACTAAGTGTTTATTGGTTTTCCCCTTATATGTACAGACTCTATACAAACAAACAAACACTCTATTTCAGACTCAACAGGTACAAACATTATACAAGAGGTCCATAGAAGATTAAGAGATTATGGAAAACTGATACGTGTGGGTAGTTGGGAGGTAACGAAAATGGTCCACTGAGTAGGTAGGTAGTTAATCTAACAATTATTAAACTCCTTTTATGTCAATAACTGGGTGGATGAAACCAATTGGTTGCTCACCAGAGTTATTCTCCACAGTATTTATATACTGTGTGATAGAGCGTGCTCGGTAATAGACATACATTACCGATCAACCAACCGAAAAAAAACAAGAGGACGCTGGTGGAAAAAGCCGCGAAAAGAACGAAAAAAGCAACGGGAGAGCAAGACGGAACAGGGAGAAGAAGAGGCTAAAAAACGGAAAAAGATCCCACCAGCAAGTACGCTCTCAAAAATTGAGCAAAGAGAAGAGGGACTGTCTAATAACACTCAGTAAGTGATCAGTTGTGTTTTTGAACCCAGTTTGGGGACATAATATAAGCTGGGTCAGTAAAATTAGGCCTACATTGTGGTCTAAGACCTAGCATCAACTCATAGCTTAACAAAGGCTAAGGTAAATTACCCTAACCTAATTTGGTGAGGAATCCTACTGTGGAGCTCAATTTACTCTGCCCGCTCTGGACCATTTCCGGAATCTCTAGGCTGACCCTACAAGGCTAGGCTTAATCTACTCTACAGTTAGACTGAAGATATTAGGGGTGGGTTAATTGGAGACCAATTCATACAGAGCATTTTTCACATTGATGGCCCGTGTGGGGAATTTACGTACTTTAGGCTTAACCTTAACAAAAATTGCAGAATTAGGCTAAATGGTCTAGCTTAAACCTAACCTAATCAAGCCTAAATTAACAAACTTGCCTAATTAGGTCTACAACCTAGGGCCTAACTAGGAAACATTTACATAAATACTTGAGGGGATTTAACTAAATTTAAAACTTGAATGTTTTGTCTGATTACTCAATTTATTTGATCTCTCGTCTCTAATAATTTATTCTTGCCCTATTTTTCATTACGATCCCCAGTTAAACAATTTTGACTTAAACATGGACAGTGAGGAATTGAAACAATTAAAAAAGAAAAAGAGGTGAAAGTTGGGCGCTGTTACTAAGGCCATCAACACTTTTAACAATATTACACAACCAAGCAAGGAAGATTTAGAGTATGTAATTCTTAAATTGGATAACTTTAAGAAGGATATAATAGCCATTGATGAGAGTATTTCAAAGTTAATTGAACTTGAAATGGCTGATGAACAACTTATAGACCTTTACTCTGATAATGAGCATCAGGTAATCTCAATTGAACAGCACATAAGGAGATTACAGTCTCGTTTGACCGACTTAACACCAGATAAACCTATTTCTGATTTTAATCAAAGGAGAGCTAACCTTCAACAAAATTTAAGTGACATGCCAAATTCCGAGTCACAAGAATTTAGGGCTAAGTTACCCACTTTGCTAGTACCAACATTTGATGGGGACACGGTACAATTCCCATCTTTCATTGAAAAATTTGAGAGTTCAATAGGTAATAAACCTTATATTCCAACTGTTGATAAGTTTAGCTACTTAACTAGTTTCCTTAAAGGTCCAGCCTATAACATGATAGCCTATTTACCAGCTGTGGCTGATTCATATGAAGTAGCTACTGATCTCTTGAAACGTAATTACATTAATAAAGATGAGATTATATTTGAATTATCTCAAATTATTGATTTTGCACCGTAAAAGATAACCATAGTGATATGGAAAATTTTTATTCAAAATTAGAAGCTATTATGGGACACCTGGTTAGCAATGAGATAAATGTTAAAGCTTCATCTTGGCTTATACAAGGCGCAGTTCTTAGGTGCCTTCCTTTGAGGATTAAAGATGTTTTAGTTCAAAAGACGGGAGAAAATTATCCTAATCTTGAAAACATCAGAAAACACTTTCCAACTATCCTAACTAATTTCAAATTGAGAAATAGTTCAACACAAAATAAGACCCAGACTATGGAGAAACCAAAGACTGTCCCCAGAGACCAACTAGCTACAGCCAAACAGACAAAACTTGATACTGTAGAATCAAATGTGACCAACTGTACACACGAACACCTACATTACAGAACTTTAATGTAACTGCTGCCTCAACTTACACACCACATTGTAAATTTTGTGCAAGTGATGAACACAGTAGTACTGGGTGTGGCAAATATACAGACTTTAACTCAAGATCTAGAAGATGTGAACAGTTAAACCTATGTAAAAAGTGTACTGGCCAGGGACATTATAAGAAAGATTAAGATTCAATTGTAAGTTTTGTAAAAGTTCGACATGTCTCATCAATGTGTGATTCACTGAAGTGTCTAAATAACAATACTCAAACTCAAAAGATACCTCCTCCAAACAAAGATAATCAAGAAAATGCCACTTTCATGGGACATTCTGTTTGTTCAAACAACATAACAAAAAACACTGAGGTTCTTTTACCAACTATTACTTTGGACTTAGTGAATGGTGAGGGTAGCACCACTCCAGTGACATGTCTTATAGACTCTTGTTCTCAACAAACATTTGTTTCGCAAAATTTAGTTAATAAATTGGGTTTGACACCAAACCCGAATGAACAAGAACTCAATATCACATCCTTTGTTAAGGATAACTCAAACAAAAATAGCTATAAAACAATTGACCTGGAATTACATGTCGAAAATAAATTATAAAAAATTAAAACAGTCATTATTCCAAAAGTAGGACAAAACAAACTGGTTGTACCCAAACTAGAAAAACCAATCATTTGAGGAAACAGTACAATATAGTGATGGACATAGCACAAAAACACAGTAGCTAACATTGAAATGTTAATGGGGGCAGATTATATTCATCTTATTCATAGGGGCATAGTGAAGATAGGTAATGGTATAGCTTATCAGACACCATCAGGGATAGCCCCTTTGGGTGACCTATCCAGATACAACCTAGACCTAAACCAAAATAGTTCATGACTAATAAATACTATGTGCCTCAACTCAGTCCTACATAACACCTGTAAGAATAGCAACACTTTGAATAATATTATAACAGCTGAGAACATTAATTCATCACTATCAAATGAAACTCTGGATGAGGCAATTCAAACTTTATGGTTGCTAGAATCTGTGGGTATACATGACACAAATCAAACTTCAGAAGATCAGTTAATGGTAGAAAGATTTGAAGACACCATTCAGTGCAAAGACAATAGTTATTTTGTTGAGTTACCTTGGAAAATAAATTGTCCAACTTTAAGAGATAATCTCAAAGTAGCTAAAGGACATTTATATAAAGTAATGAAAAAGCTCACACAAGATAACAGAATTCAAATGTACAGTGATGTCTTCAAAGAACAGCTACAGAAAGGCTTCATTGAAGAAGTAACAAATAACCCTTTTAAAAAAGATGGTTGTCATTATTTAACCCACAGGGGGGTTTATCGACAAGATGCCCCAACAACAAAACTCAGAGTAGTGTATAACTGTAGCCTCAAAGACAGTGGTAAACACAGTTTGAATGATTGCCTGATTGAGGGTCCTAATCTCATTTCTGACCTTGTGAAGATCTTACTCAGGTTCAGGTTGATAAATATGCCTTACAAAGTGACATTTCAAAGGCATTTTTGAGAATAAATCTTAAAAATGAATATGACAAGAACCAACTTAGGTTCTTATGGTTCAGGGATCCATTTGATTTGAATAAAGGGTTCATAACCTATAAATTCAATGTTGTGTTGTTTGGAGCCAATTGCTCACCTAGCCTATTAGCATTGACAATTAGACATAATTTGAACCAGTTTAATAACGCTTTAACACTAAACTTCCTCAAGGAACATTTTTATGTAGACAATCTAATAGGCTCAGCATCAACAAAATCTGAATTATCTGAGGTCTATGAACACTCAAAACATTATGCAACAAGGTAACTTTGAACTTAGAGAGTGGATTTCAAATGATGAGGATTTAAACAAAAAGATTTTAAAGGATAATAATGGTCTTACTGAACCATCAGAGAGAGTTAAAACTTTAGGTATGAACTGGTATTTGGATGCAACTTCTAACAATCACGATTCAATCTGCACTAAAGGTTTAAAACTTGATGAGGAAGCTAACACTAAAATACAAATATTATCAGAGGCTTCAAAAATTTTGATCCCATGGGTCTATTCCTGCCTTCAACAATAAAATCAAAGATTCTCCTCCAAGAAGTTTGGAGGACAAATGTTGGGTGGGTTGAGCCAATAACAACTGAAGATAAAAAATCTTGGAAGAAGTTAGCTGCTGATTTAACAAAAGTGCAGAACATTAAAATACAAAGGTGCTGTGGGTTTAGGGATAAACCCCAGAGACTTCATGTGTTTGCTGATGCAAGCACACAGGCTTATGGGTGATGTGCGTACCTTGTAAGTCCTACAGAAAGTCATCTAATTTATGCAAAAGGGAAAGTTGCACCTCTCAAACCTACTCGAACCATACCTCAATTGGAACTATTGGCTGCTGTGTTAGCCATTAGAACCATTTCATTGCTTAAGGATGCTTACCATGATGTGAACATAACTGATATCTACATGTGGCTCGACAGTCAGATTTGTCTTGCCTGGATACGGAATGATAGCATTAATAGTAAGAATATCTTTGTAAGAAATAGGCTAAAAGAAATAGCTGAAGCTAATGAAAGCCTACAAGTCAACTTTCACTATGTTCCAACTAACAAAATCCAGCAGACTTTCTGACCAGAGGTTTATCCTACAAGTTGTTGAAGTCAAACAAAACTTGGTTCATGGGACCTAAGTGGCTCTGTAATACAGACCAATGGCCTGTGGAACAAGTTAACGACATTAAATTTAATCTTTTCGAATGAAAAGGTTGAACCAATCACTAATTATGAACATTATTCTGAGTTCAGCAAACTTGTCAGAGTCACAGCCTACTGTTTGAGGTTTGCTCACAACTGTCTAACTACAATTAACAAACAGCTAAATAAGAACAATCACAATTATACAGAAGTTGCAACCAAGTACTGGATAGGGCGTGCACAAAAAAATTAGTACAATAAAGAGTTAGAATTCTTGACTAATGGGAAAAAACAAAAGAGCCTGTACCATCAGTAGTTGTGGATCTAAACTTGTTCAGAGATGAGGAAGGTCTTCTAAGGTGTAAAGGGAGATTAGACAAATCAAAACTGTCTTACAAAAGCAAACCTCTAATCCTTTTACCTAGATTTAGCTATCTGACAACATTAATCATCAGACAAACACACAATGATGTACGTCATATGGGAGTACCACAGACACTAATTGCATTAAGAAAAACTTATTGGATATCCAAGGGAAGGATCACTGTTAAAGCAATTCTGAATGAGTGTGTCACATGTCGGCGTATTCATGCTAGGCCCTATAGGAAACCAAATCCAACTGCTTTGCCAGAGGAGAGAGTTACTCTCAACAGACCCTTTGAGACTGTAGGCATTGACTATACAGGAGCATTGACTGTAGGGGGTTGACACTGAACAAAAAATGTACATTGTACTGTTTACATGTGCTGCTTCACGAGTTGTTTATCTGGATGTTGTAGAGGACCTTACAGCAGAATCTTTTGTTGCTGTCTTTAAGAGATTCTGTGCACGACATTCAGTACCCAAGACATTTTGGACTGACAATGCTACTGTACATGTTTCAAGGCTGGTGAACAGGTCATTAACGACTTGTCAAGCAATGAAGTCACACAATTATATGTACAAAATTCAAACAAAAAGTGGAAGTATATTCCAGTTGCCTCTCCTTGGTATGGTTCTATCTGGGAGAGGAATATACAAAGAGTAAAGAATTGCTTGAAGAAAGCAATTGGTAAAAAACAGATACACTTGTTTGAGTTGCTCACTCTCCTGGCTGAGATTGAGAACATCATCAACAATAGACCACTCACTTTTGTGAGTGACAACATTAATGACCCGGAACCATTAACTCCAAATCATTTGATTCGGGGAGAACAAGTTAGTCTCCTGCCGGACTACAATATAGACTCTTCAGAAGACCCAAATTGGACGCAACATGATGATGAACTCCAGACTAAGTTACAACACTTAACTAGAGTTAAAGCTCATTTCATTAAACAGTGGAAAACTGAGTACTTGATGGGTCTAAGGGAGAGACATAAACAAATAACTAAGAAGGATTGGTCTGACAATTAAGGTAGGGGACCTTGTTCTCATACATGACAGTACTCCAAGACAATACTGGCTCTGGCTAGAGTTTTAGAACTCAGACCAGGGGCAGACGGGGTAACAAGAGTGGTCAAATTAAGGACTTCAACGGGTGACACAACAAGAGACATTTCTCTTTTGTACCCCGTAGAGTCTGGACCCAAAACAATGGACTTTGGAGAGCCCTCTCCACCGACAGTAACAACTGGAGACACTGAACTTCCAGTAACTATCCCCTTGACAGTAGGAGCGGTAACACATCCTACTACAACATTGACAGACACAAGACCTCAGCGTTAAAGGCGCGACTAGTTTTACAACAAAAAATAGATGCTGGGAATTGTAATTTCATCTTCTAACTTTCACTTTTCCTTTTTTTATGGTAAAGACCATGGGCAGTTTCATCTTATGGATGTATATTTTCTCTTCTAATTAAATGCTACATTTTCTCCATGAGAAGGTGAGGATAGTCGCTGTTAATCAGATTAACAGGCATTTACAGTCAAATAGTTAGCTAGTCTACACTCAGACATAAAAATTGGTGACAATGACACCAAGATTTTTATCTCCCGGAGCCCCCAGTATATGGAAAACTGATACGTGTGGGTAGTTGGGAGGTAACGAAAATGGTCCACTGAGTAGGTAGGTAGTTAATCTAACAATTATTAAACTCCTTTTATGTCAATAACTGGGTGGATGAAACCAATTGGTTGCTCACCAAAGTTATTCCCCACATTAGTATTTATATACTGTGTGATAGAGCGTCCTCGGTAATAGACATACATTACTGATCAACCAACTGAAAAAAACCAAGAGGACGCTGGTGGAAAAAGCCGCGAAAAGAACGAAAAGAAGCAACGGGAGAGCAAGACGGAACAGGGAGAGGAAGAGGCTAAAAACCGAAAAAAGATCCCCACCAGCAAGTACGCTCTCAAAAATTGAGCAAAGAGAAGAGGGACTGTCTAATAACACTCAGTAAGTGATCAGTTGTGTTTTTGAACCCAGTTTGGGGACATAATATAAGCTGGGTCAGTAAAATTAGGCCTACATTGTGGTCTAAGACCTAGTATGGAAAACTGATGAGTGGGTAGTTGGGAGGTAACGAAAATGGTTCACTGAGTAGGTAGGTAGTTAATCTAACAATCATTAAATTCCTTTTATGTCAATAACTGGGTGGAAGAAACCAATTGGTTGCTCACCAGAGTTATTCTCCATACTAGTATTTATATACTGTGTGGGAGGAGCGTGCTCGGTAATGGTGATACATTACCGCTCAACCAACCGAGGAATAAACCAGGACAACGCTGGTACGAGAAGCCCCGCGAAGAGGAGAACAAAGGGGGAACGAAAACGAAGAACGGGGCGAGAGGACGTACCAGCAAAGTACGCTCTCGAATGAGACAACCGGAGAAGGGAGAGACTGTAATAACTAAAAGTAAGTGACTAATATGAGTTTTAACACCAAACAGTTAAGAACATTAAATTAAGCTGGGTCAAACAAGTTAGGCCTACATTGTGACCTAAGACCCAGCATCAACTCGTAGCTTAACAAAGGTGAAGGTAGATTGCCCTAACCTAATCTTGTGAGGAATCCTACTGTGGACCTCAATTTATCTGCCCGCTCTGGACCATTTCCGGAATCTCTAGGCTGACCCCTCTAGGCTAGACTTGATCTACTCTATAGTTAGACTGGAGATATAAGGGGTGGGTTAATTGTGGACCAATTCATACAGAGCATTTTTCGCATTGGTGGTCCGTGTGTGGGGAATTTACAAACCTTAACCTTACTTAACAAAAATTGCAGAATTAGGCTAAATGGTCTAGCCTAAGCCTAACCTGAGCAAGCCTAATTAGGTCTACAACCTAGGGCCTAACTAGGAAACATTTACATTTAAGGAGTCTCATTCTCTCATAAGCTTAGACCTGAGTGACACACAAGTACTTGGGGGGGATTAAACCAAATTTAAACTTGCTGTTTTGTCTGTGCTCTCTCTTCTCTGGTAATTTCTTCTTGTCCCCAATATTTCATTACGATCCCCAGTTAAACAACATTAGTGAACAAGCATTTAAAATGCATACAACTCCAAACATCCAATTCTTCTTTTAAGGAAGAATCACTCAACAGATTTTTTCAACAGGCACATGCATTCCTTGCAATCTGTGTATATATATGTATATATACACTGTACTCTTTACATGTGCCACAAATACACTCAACCTATCTGAACATAAGCAATGATTGCATGGGTTACTCAAAAGGGTCTTATGGCCTACTTTGGCCATAGCCCAAACACTGAACCTTGGTCTTGTGGCCTACTTTGGCCATAGCCCAAACAACTGAGCCTTGGTCTTATGGCCTACCTTGGCCATGGGCCAAACAATAAAGGTCTTATGGCCTACCTCAGCCATGGGCCAAAACAATGAGCCTTGGTCTTTTGGCCTACCTTGGCCATGGGCCAAACATTAAATGTCTTATGGCCTACCTTGGCCATGGGCTAAACATTTTCTTATGGCCTACCTTGGCCATAGGGAAAACAATTACAAGGGTCTTATGGCCTACCTCAGCCATGGGCCAAAACAATAAGCCTTGGTCTTTTGGCCTACCTTGGCCATGGGCCAAACATTAAATGTCTTATGGCCTACCTTGGCCATGGGCTAAACATTTTCTTATGGCCTACCTTGGCCATAGGGAAAACAATTACAAGGGTCCTATGGCCTACCTTGGCCATGGGCTAAACATTTTCTTATGGCCTACCTTGGCCATAGGGAAAACAATTACAAGGGTCTTATGGCCTACCTCAGCCATGGGCCAAAACAATGAGCCTTGGTCTTTTGGCCTACCTTGGCCATGGGCCAAACATTAAATGTCTTATGGCCTACCTTGGCCATGGGGAAAACTATTTGGGTTACTCACTCTCCTGGCTGAGATTGAGAACATCATTAACAATAGACCACTCACTTATGTGAGTGACAACATTAATGACCCAGAACCATTAACTCCAAATCATTTGATTCGGGGAGAACAAGTTAGTCTCCTGCCGGACTACAATATAGACTCTTCAGAAGACCCAAACTGGACTCAACGACATGATGAGCTCCAGACTAAGTTACAACATTTAACTAGAGTTAAAGCTCATTTCATTAAACAGTGGAAAACTGAGTACTTGATGGGTCTAAGGGAGAGACATAAACAAATGACTAAGAAGGATTGGTCTGACACAATAAAGGTAGGGGACCTTGTTCTCATACATGACAGTACTCCAAGACAATACTGGCCTCTGGCTAGAGTTTCAGAACTCAGACCAGGGGCAGACGGGGTAACAAGAGTGGTCAAATTAAGGACTTCAACGGGTGACACAACAAGAGACATTTCTCTTTTGTACCCTTTAGAGTCTGGACCCAAAACAATGGACTTTGGAGAACCTTCTCCACTGACAGTAACAACTGGAGACACTGAACTTCCAGTAACTTTCCTTTGACAGTAGGAGTGGTAACGCATCCTACTACAACATTGACAGACACAAGACCTCAGCGACAAACAGCATTAAAGGCGCGACTATTTTTACAACAAAAAATAGATGCTGGGGAATTGTAATTTTATCTTCTAACTTTCATTTTTTCTTTTCTTATGGTAAAGACCATAGACAGTTTCATCCTATGGATGTATATTTTCTCTTCTAATTAAATGCTACACCTTCTCCATGAGAAGGTGAGGATAGGCACTGTTAATCAGATTAACAGGCATTTACAGTTAAATAGTTAGCTAGTCTACACTCAGACAAAAATTGGTGACAATGACACCAAAATTTTTATCTCCCGGGGCCCCCAGTATATGGAAAACTGATGAGTGGGTAGTTGGGAGGTAACGAAAATGGTTCACTGAGTAGGTAGGTAGTTAATCTAACAATCATTAAATCCTTTTATGTCAATAACTGGGTGGAAGAAACCAATTGGTTGCTCACCAGAGTTATTCTCCATACTAGTATTTATATACTGTGTGGGAGGAGCGTGCTCGGTAATGGTGATACATTACCGCTCAACCAACCGAGGAATAAACCAGGACAACGCTGGTACGAGAAGCCCCGCGAAGAGGAGAACAAAGGGGGAACGAAAACGAAGAACGGGGCGAGAGGACGTACCAGCAAAGTACGCTCTCGAATGAGACAACCGGAGAAGGGAGAGACTGTAATAACTAAAAGTAAGTGACTAATATGAGTTTTAACACCAAACAGTTAAGAACATTAAATTAAGCTGGGTCAAACAAGTTAGGCCTACATTGTGACCTAAGACCCAGCATCAACTCGTAGCTTAACAAAGGTGAAGGTAGATTGCCCTAACCTAATCTTGTGAGGAATCCTACTGTGGACCTCAATTTATCTGCCCGCTCTGGACCATTTCCGGAATCTCTAGGCTGACCCCTCTAGGCTAGACTTGATCTACTCTATAGTTAGACTGGAGATATAAGGGGTGGGTTAATTGTGGACCAATTCATACAGAGCATTTTTCGCACCTAGCATCAACTCATAGTTTAACAAAGGCTAAGGTCAATTACCCTAACCCGCCCGCTCTAGACCATTTCCGGAATATTAGGGGTGGGTTAATTGGAGACCAATTCATACAGAGCATTTTTCACAAGATAGTTGTCTGGAGCACTGGCTAAGTAGGCCAGTGAATCACTGTTATGGCAAAGCTATACACGCCTACAATATGGTATCGTATGTGGTACCTTTATTTCTTAATTAAATACAAATTATTAATTAATTGAATTAAATATCTACGAAATTGCCTCGGAATTGGCGACATAGCCTATTGGGAATGGAAATAATTGCCATACATAGAACCCAATTGCGCCCACCTAACAACAAGAAAAATTTATTGTTTCGTATTCAAAATTTTCCACTGCTGACTCATGAAAATTATTTCGAGAGAAGAGTCAACGAAGTTTGAAAAATCAGCGAATTCCTGAGACGATTTATGTTCTTGCGGCACTAAGAGCTGTTTACGCAAGGAAGATGTACTTAATCTTCCTATAATTTCTGAGTGAATAACAAGTAATATAAACCTAATAATTCAAAAGGATAGACCTATACCTTCAGAAATTTAAATATAGTGATTGCCTATATTAATTAAATCAAATCAACTCGTTGTGTAACTCCATCGTACCTCGGCCCTACATCGAAACAGAAGCGAGGCCCAACGAAATAATAAGGTAAGGTAATTTATTTCTTTACCATTAGGCAGCGCTAAAATACCGAAGGCAAATAAATTTAACATTAACCAATGAAAACACTACTTAACGAGGTCCTTTGGAGACCTCCACATACATAACTCTTTAACGAAAAAACGTAGGGTTTTTGTCGTTAACTCTCTACTGAAATCTGCTGGAAATTTCCAACGGATGAAGGTAACAGGCAATCAACCCATAGCCCTATATGAACATACAATTGCCCACGCCAATATTTCCAGATTTGAGATTTATAAAATATATCGGAGACCAGTCCACTAACCAGGCTCTATTATCTTATTGACTGATCCACCAAGCCTAGTGATAAATCTAAATACAAAATTGCGAATGACACTGGCACAGTTAGGCACCTTATTGACTACAAACAGAATATTGATACTAGAAGGAGCACCATTTATAAATCTTGGAGTTCTTAATAAACTCCTAAAAATATTATTATATGCAGCATATAATTTTCTCAAATTATACAATAATTTAGGGTGCAGCGAAAAATACGTTTTTCTAGTATGAAGTTCTAATAGTGATTAAAAGTTGCATTTAGTGGACGATATATACCTGCCAAAATATGAGTTCATTTGTTTAATATTTTCAGCTGCCACCAGGGGGCTAAATTTAACACAATTTTGGGTAAAAAGGAAAAATGCTTCTATTTTAGGTTTATCAAACTATTATAAAATTTTATCTTAGAATTATCTAATAGTTTGATTAAGATTCTTAAATGATAAGAATTCGTTTTGTAAAAATGCCTTTTCATATGCTTGATAACTTCAGCTGCCACAAGAGGGCTGAAGTTAACTTAAAAATGACAATTAAGTATGATTCTGTATTTACTTGAAAAAGGGAACAGTAATAAATTAGGATGTCTCTCCGCCTTTATACTGGCTTGAGACAGTTAAGAAACGTTATTTCGTGCCTTAGCGGAGTTACCACCCTTTCCCCAACCAACCTCCCTCTAGAAAGGGTTCTTGCTGAAGACTATTTAGTAATTTGCTTTTGTGTCAAATTTTGGCTGTTTTTTCCTTGATTCTAATTCTAATGATTCCAATGTCTCTGTTTCGATTTGTAAGTTGGACGTATTGGTTATAGCAGCACTAGTTGTTGTGAGGATTCCAGACGTGCTATTTCCATTTCCTTTCGATGTTCTCTTGCTTGTAATCGTCTTGTGTGTGCTATGTCAATGCTTCCTATCACCATTATTCTGCGTGTTCGTTGGTCATTTAAAAAATCCTGCTCTTTTGGAGGGACTTTCTTACTCTTTTCACATGAGCATCTCCTAAACTCCTTACATTTGCAGGTGCAGATGTCAAACAAAGTGCATTTTGAAGAGTTTTCAAATTCTTGAAGCTGATTTTTGTACTTAGGCTGATCCTTGCGTGACTTGTATGGCTTTAATAAGGACCTGTATTTATCATGGTACACTCGCATCATCTGTAAAACGCGTGTATGTGAAACTATTGGCAAAGAGGCCTTCTTCCAATATTTTCTACCTTTTTGGAAACTGCCTCTGCTATTTCAGAAAATGAAGGCTCCTTGTTATTCATCTGCTCCTTCACTAAATGTTTTGTGAACAGGTAATCTTTCATAATGCAGTTATAAGTTGGTAGTTGCATATCACTCATCTCACAAGGTACTTCAAATATGGCACACTTCATATGTTCTCTAGTGAAATTTATATTTAGTATTTGATGCCATAATATTTTTAAGAAAAATTCACACAAAATATCCTGTAACATCAAAACATTATATAATTAAATATATAATATATTTTATAAGTATATATAATATATTATATAAATATATAATATATTATATAAATAAACTAAAATATATAATACATTATAACAAGCATTTTATAATAAAATCAATATTATCTCTATATAAATCACTTTAAATAAAGTTTTATAATATTCCGATCATATTAAAAAACTCTCCGATCAACTGAGCGACTAGGCCTACTACCTAAGAAGACAAGTGTTAACACACTGTTCTAATGACTCACAGAAAGAAATTCCTTCACACCAAAACCCTCCCCCACAACCCTCCCCAAACCCTCCCCCACAACATTCAGTGTAGTCTCAACATGACTCAGTTACTCTAAATTGTGTTAACTTCAGCTCTCTTGTGGCAGCTGAAGATATTAAGCATATGAAAAGGCATTTTTACAAAACGAAATCCTATCATTTAAGAATCTTAATCAAACTATTAGATAATTCTAAGATAAAATTTTATAATAGTTTGACAAACCTAAAATAGAAGCATTTTTTCCTTTTTACACAAAATTGTGTTAAATTTAGCCCCCTGGTGGCAGCTGAAAATTTTAAACAAATGAACTCATATTTTGGCAGGCATATTTCGTCCACTAAATGCAACTTTTAATCACTATTAGAACTTCATACTAGAAAAAAAGTATTTTTCGCTCCACCCTAATACATCCTGTAGTTCCGCCACAAACGAGCTGTATACATTGGAGCACAAAAAGTTTTGAAGAAAATCAACTTAACATCTAATGTACACGTATGAAATTTTCGGTATCCGGACAACTGCCACCTGGAAAACTGCCACCGGACAACTGCCACCCGGACAACTGCCACCCTGGAAAACTGCCACCCAGACAACTGCCACCCTGGAAAACTGCCACCCAGACAACTGCCACCCTGGAAAACTGCCACCCAGACAACTGCCACCTACAAAATTGCCACCTGAGTAACTGCCACCGGGAAAATTTCCCCCAATTTTATATTAATTCAAATAAAAGCTATAACTGACTAAAAAAACGTTTATTAAGTATATAATAGGTCCCAGGTGATAAGCGTTTCTATTGTGAAGATTCAACTTTGAAAAATCTATTGAAAAATTAGCTACTAGAAAAATATAGATTTTAAAAAATAAGATTGTAATTTAAGGGAGTTCCGTAGGGGTTAGGGACATTTAGTTGTATTTTGCACCCTATAACTTAAATGAAAGGAATAACACCATCATATAATTTTCATATCTGCATTAAACCCAAAACTCGCTACAAGGTTTGCTCATTTTATTTTTAATTCGATAAATATATTTTAAGGAAAAGTTAACTTAAAGATGGCGTTTTCTGACCAAAAATTAGCAATATTTGAAGCCCTAAGGCCTTTAGATATAGCAACGAGAAAAAAGAAAAATCCATAAAATGTTATATGAATGTGTCATCTAAAAGCTTTGTTCATTTTAAATTTTAAAATTTTATGAAAAGTATTTTTAAATATTGCAGAAGTTTAGCGACTAAAATCGATCTATAAATGGCATAAAAAAGTTTCTAATTGGCGTATTTTTTTTAAAACAACTGAGTGTAAAGTGTACGTACAGTCTTTGTTGCAATGTCATTTATACTTGCCACATAGGTATAGCATAGACAAGGAAATTATGACCTTGATTGTACGAATTCCGTTAGTTGGTTTGTGTTACTAGGTAATACAATATAATTTCATACTCTAAAACCCTGCTGCACTGTTCCTATTTACTATACACTTATACTGTTCGGGTCAATATGACCCGTACTTTATTTTTTAATTTAGGGGTTATATAATATAAAAATGATGTTAGATGCTTTATTATTTGTTTTGAAATCCTAAATGGCCAAAAAATTTATTTAACCCAGCCAGCAAAGTTGGGAGGGGATTGTTTTAACTTTTTATTTTTTTTTTGTTAGAGGGATTACTCAAAAAATCTAACAGATTTAGTAAAATTTGAAAAACAACTTGATTTAAGTCAATAAAAAGACCAACAATTTATTCTAGATTCCATCAAAGTGTAGGGGGGGATAATGTTTTCATCCTTGTTTCTTTATTTTTCAGGATACTTAAAAACTTGCATTGGTATGTAAAATAAAAAAGTTATTGAAAGGAACTGATCGAATCTTGTTTATTTAAAAAATTTTGAACATAATCTTAATCTTAGCTATAGCAGCAAGGTCGATCCATTGCTATCTTCTTGGTCACAAAACAGGTCGCACCTGGGTGACCTCCCAAAATGTACGAAAACCTCCTCCTCTTCCGGTCATTTGCTATGTAGATACCTATGATAACTTTTGTTTTTTTAGTTACTCATCTCTGCTTGAAAATGTCTTAATAGATGAAAGATCTCGCTATATACTTATTTCCTTTTCCTTGTGCTATATCCTTTACATAAATCACTTCACAGTTTAGTGAATTTTGTGCAGTATTTGTTCATGTACGACCTCTATGTCCGGAGCTCCTACCTACTATCCTTAATATATACTCGTAACACACTTATCACAGCTGCTGCCGAACATTTGATAAGTCCTTTGGGCCAATGAAACAAGATAAGGTAATTGACCTCAAGGTCTCTATTGGAGGTTCATTGTATACTAGCGACCGGGAGATAATCCGTCAGGATCGCGCGAAGGATTAAACATGTGATAAAGTGAGAAACGATTTTGTGGGAAATATGGCATTCCTTGACTCACCCCACCCTTAACCAACCTATAAATGCAGGATTATAGTAAAAATGACCAGTCTAACTTCCAACGCCTTTAAGTCCTTACAGTCTGTCCACAGTTCTCCAAATTTACTTCTTCGCTTGAAATCACCCCCATCATGGATTTCGTTAAAAGTCAACGTGGTCAAGATAAACTCTGCCTTGATGGTTACATCTATGTCAAGCACAAAGAATTGTCATCTGGTATTATATCCTACGAATGTGAACGACGTCGGCATAAAAACTGCAAAGCCCAAGTTAAAATATGTGAAGAAGAATTAGTCAGCCATCTTCGTGAACATAACAACGCTCCTGATACTAATCGTCAAGATGTCTTGCTTCTACGGAACGAAATAAAGCAGAAAGCTATTGACACCCAGGAAACCGCTCAACAAATCATCACACAGGCAGTACAGAGCATTCCAGAAGGAGTTTCAGTGCAACTACCATCCGTTCACCATATTAGGCGTGCAATAAGAAGACACAGGCAAGTTGTGAACGCTCCGCATCCCATTCCAAAGAACTTAAATGAGATGGTTATTCCCGATGAATATAAAATGACGGCTTCCGGCGAGGATTTCCTGCTTTACGACAGTGGATCAATTAATCAACGTATGCTTATATTTTCTACAGCCAAAAACATGAGACTCCTGGAAACCTCGACTGATTGGTTTTGCGATGGGACATTTAAAGTTGCGCCAACCCTCTTTTACCAGCTTTACACAGTTCATTGTCTAGTCTCGAGTAGAACAATTCCATGTGTTTATGTGTTGTTACCAAACAAACGACAAGACTCCTATCAAGATCTTTTCCACCAACTTCTTACTATCACCCAGGCTCAATCCGAAGACCGTCCTCATCGACTACGAACAGGCTGCTAAGAGCGCCATCCAAGAAGCCTTTCCCAACGCGATAGTCAAAGGATGTTTTTACCACTTGTCTCAAGCCGTATATCGCAAGGTGCAATCGGAGGGATTGCAAGCAAAATATCAGAGTGATGCCGACTTTGCTCTCAGAATTCGCATGCTACCAGCACTAGGATTCGTACCATCAGAGAGTGTTGTTGATGCATTTGAAGAACTGCAAGAAAATATGCCTCAGGAAGCAGATCCAATCGACGTTTTCCTATCAACATGTGGAGTATGCACCAACGCGTAGTTGATGACCTCCCACGCACTAACAACTCTTTGGAAGGATGGCATAACCATTTGCAAGCAAGCATTACTTCATACCATCCAAATATCTGGACCTTTCTTCAAGTGTTGAAAAAGGAGCAAGGACTCACCAACGTCATCATAAGCCAAATGCTTGCAGGACATCCGCCCCCACCCAAGAAGAAACGGTATCAAGATTTGTCGACCAGAATTGCAACTATTGTAGAAGATTATGAGAACCGTGAAGTGTTGGATTTTTTGAAAGGAATAGCACACAATTTGCAATTTTAATATACAGTTTTCCATTTTTTCTAATATTATTTTATGTATGTATAGATATCTATTAATATAATTCATTGTTAAATATCCATTTTTAAAAAGTCTATTTTATAAATAATATTTTTTTACTACTTTTTTTGTTAATTTTCATAAACACTAGGGGCAGTTTTTCAGTGTGACCGGGAGGGTGGCGGTCGAAACCGAGCTTCGAGGTTACTCGTGGCTACCCTGGTTTAACACCATCAACTTGTATAATCCATCGAGGGCATGTTGACCTAGTAGGAAAAGAATGGAGGAAAACAAATAAAAGACACCCTTCCAGTTTTTTTAACTTAAAAAAGGCGAAAACTAACGAGGGCATTTCCGCCAGAAAGTCTTTGAAAAGAAGTTCGTAAAGAAAGTGGTAAAATTAGAAGAAGTGATATGTGTGAAAGATACATAACCTGAGTAGCCAAAAGAGAAGACTTTGGGCGGTAGGGACCGGGAGGGCGCGCAACTCTCCTGAACCCACCCCGGAGTGGTGAAAACTGAATCGAGAATGACAAGGACTGCTATCAGCGAATACCTCGTCCCCCCCCCCCAACCCTAAAACCAGCAGGGTGCATTTTAACCCCCCCCCCCCAACACAAGTTCGTGCCAGGAACAAGGGCATAAACACTAGGGGCAGTTTTCCAGTGTGGCAGTTATCCGGGTGGCAGTTTTCCAGGTCTAACCAAAGTATTTCCCTGAGCATATAATTGTCTACATTGCCTTAGAATATCACAGTCATCTGAAAGACTATCAGTTGGTATGTGACCAAGATAGTACTTAGTCTGAGTTACTTCTGACAGCACCATACCATTCAATTGAAATTCAGGAAATTTTCTATATTTGTAGGCCTTGGTCCTCATAATCATAACGACTTTTATCAGGATTATATTTTATGTCGTTATCCTTCCCATACCTTTCACACACCTTCAAAAGTGTGTTGAGCCCTTTTACAGTAAGTTGGAGAAATGAGAACTAGATCATCTGCATACTTCAGATGATTAACAATCATTGTACCAATATAGCAGCCTATGTTACAGGTGTTCAGCACAACAAATAGATTATCCATATAAACATTGAATAAGTAGGGATAATATCCCTCCCTGCCTGACACCATTGGTCACAGAGAATGGTTCTGAATTAACCCCACCTCATCTTACAGTCATTGTCTGGTGATTATATTGAATGTTATAACCCACAAACGTACATTACTGCAAATTACGGAGTCTCTTTGTATATATCTCTAGGAAAAACCAGCACTTAATGAACAGGGTAATCTATCCAGTTCTTCTTAATGTAATATGTTGTTGAGAATGGGTGTCACACCTTTTCGAAAGTCTGAAAATGGAAATGTTTATGCCCTCATTATTTATTTATAACGATTACGGCGATGTCATTGCTACTCCGATTAACCCTGAAATTGAAAGTTATGATGTGATAATACAACATGAGTGAATAAGCATGAGTAATAAAAATAAGCATGTTCCACAAATTATCGAGAAATGTCTGTACTTCCTTCGACTGCATATTATGCCCTTCTCGGAAGTGGCTAGGCGACAAAAGTTAAAAACGCCAGAAAACGCAGTTAAAGTTGTACCAAATTTGAAAATGCCAAACTTTTGAATGTTAAAATAAATGACATTTTATCAGAATATGCTATATTGGAAAGTGGGGGGTTCCACAAGGATCAATCCTTGGACCCTTACTCTTCTTAATGCATGTAAATGATTTTTATCGATCAACAACATTAGACTGTATTCAATATGCAGATGATACAATACTCACTTCGACACACCACGATATCAATTACTTAATGAACGAAATGAACAGGCAATTAAATCGTGTCCAAAAATGGATGTGTGCAAATAAGCTTTTACTAAACTTAAAAATCATCATATATCCTCGTAACTAAAAAAACTGCAATCATGCACACACCATTAATATTGGAAACACTCCTCTTGCAAAAGTAAATGAAGTTAAAGTTCTTGGCGTCAAGTTAGTTGAAAAATTAAATTTCAAAAGCCACACACAACATATCAAATCGAAAATATCTACATTTCTCTACATAATGTTTAAAGTAACAAAAAAAAAAATTCCCCAAAATGCCCTCCTCACACTGTATTACTTCTTTATCCGTCCACACTCGCAATATGGAATCACAGCATGTGGTAGTACAAAGAATTATATACGATATCCGCTAGAAGTAACCCATAAAAAATGTTTACAAACGCTCTCAGACATTCAGAAACTTAAATATTCTAAAACTAAATTACCTTTTATAAACTTACTCTCGGTATCAGTATGTACAAAGTTGCTAATAAAAGAAACTATACTTCGCCCATTCACAGGCCGATTACCCCCAATCAGATCAACCATAATCATAATACAAGGCTTTCCAATGATTTCATACATGAACCAAATTATTCCATGCAAAGTGCAGATAATGCTCTCCTACAAAGGGGCCAATATCTGGAACGCTATACCCATAAGCATCAGACAAGCACCATCACTAATATCGTTTCGCAACTCACTAAACAAACACTTTATAAACTCCTACTAATGTATGTGTGTGTACTCGTAAATATTAATAAACAATGAAAATCGCCTATTAATGCTATTTTATATATATATATATATGCACTAGAATCACAAAATAACACGTGACCTTATTAATAAGCAAACAACCACAAGGAAAAGGAAACACAAAGTCCGAGCGCTTTCGTGATATATTCACATTATCAAGGAAGAACAGAAAATAGACGGAGATTACAAAGTATTTGAGTTAAATAGACAAGCAAAAAATTCACAATTGGCACCTCAAATTAAAGGCCTTAAAGCCCTCTAAAGATTTTTTTTCCCCCCAAATTGATAACTAATCTGTAGGCAGCTAAATAACTGAATAAAAAATATATACTGTATAGATGAAATTAGACAAAAAGAAAACCAATACAGAGAACAAAAATTATTATAATGGTTATTAACATTTAATTAAAACAGGCAATTAATAGGCAAGAATTTAATGAAAAACAAATAGATGACGTAGATAACAAATAGAAAACATAATCTGTAGGCTGATTAATTACTATACAGATGAAATTAGACAAAACACCAGTACAGAAAACCTAAAAAAAAAAAAAAAAAAAAAAAATAATTATTATAATGGTTATTAACACTAATATTTAATTGAAATAGGAAAAATTACAAGGCCCGAAATTAATGAAAACAAAGGGAAAGTTGCCATCGTCTTACAGAATTATTACAAAATTTCAACAAACAATCTGGAAAAAATAGTTATCCCAACAGCAACCCACTTCAAATATCCAAAAAACCACCCAGCAACCAAAGATTATACACGAAAGAAATATTACAATTAACTAGACACATAAGAATGTTAACAGTTCTTACAATAATATTTATTTATTTAACCAGGGCAAACCATTAAGAGGCAAAAAATGCAATTAAGAAAACAGTAGGCCCATCGCCAACTTACTGACAATATACGAATCTAATTTGTACAACCCAGGGCTAATATTAAAGACCAAATCCGCATTATTCTTGATCACACTTGATTCCAATATATTTCTGCTAACAATAGATTTACTAAACCTTAATTTAGAAGCATTTTTCCAATCAATGGGATGATTAGAATCTCTTACGTGAATGAAAATGGCGTTAGATTCCTGACCACTTCTTATACTGTATTGATGCTGTTTAATACGTAACTCAAGAGTCTTACCAGTTTGGCCAATGTAAAATTTATTACATATTGTGCAAGGGATTTTATATACACACCATGTTCACTTAAAGGGGAGTTCTTAATCAATGAATTCTTAATGACATCCAAATTTTTGAACGCAATATTTACGTTAAAATTCCTCAGCAGGTTCGGGAGCTCGAGGAAATTTTCTCTGAATGGTAACACTAAAACATTTTTTGTGTTATAAGGAATCTTATCCTTTACTTCGTAGAAGGTTTTCTTTGCCATTTTAAGGACTTATCTATGCAGTTCTTTGGGTATTTTAAATCAAAAGCAATTTTGTATATTATACTAATTTCATCGTCAATAAACTCAGGGCTACAAATTCGTAGGCCTCTTAGAAACAAAGTAGAAAGAGCGGATCGTTTTACATTAATGTGGTGATCAGAATAATAATGTATATAGGAACAATTATTAGTGGGTTTTCTGTAAACATTGTACTTAAACTTTTTTCCAGACCTATATATTAAAACATCTAAAAAAGGGATCGAAGAATCTTTTTCTATTTCAACTGTAAAATTGATAGAGGGAATTAAATTATTAAGTTTGGGTAGGAATTCATTGAGATTTAAAGTCACTGGCCAAAGACAAAGAACATCATCTACATATCTAAACCATGGACATAATTTGGCAGAATCTTCCTTAATAACTTACTTTCAAAAACTCCATATATAAATTACTCAAAATGGGGGAGAGAGGGTTTCCCATCGCCATACCAAATTTCTGTCTAAATATTCATTATTGAACACAAATTTTGAGTCTACTATGCACAGCTTAATTAATTCTATAATTGTGGCCACAGGTAAAGGTAAATTATGCTTAACCAATTCTTCCGAAAGAAACACTAAAAGGTCCTCCACCGGGACTCTTGTAAATAAAGCGGTAACATCAAAGCTTACAATTTAAAATTGTAATTGACACTAATACTATTTAATTTTTCCACAAGGTCTACATTATTCTTTATGTGTGATTGTGAAATTGTGCCAAGGAGAGGATTAAGAATGGAGACAAGCCATTTGGATACCTTATATGAAATAGATAATCCGGCAAGGCCTATTGTTAGTTCTATAGGATCTATTTCATATAAGGTATCCAAATGGCTTGTCTCCATTCTTAATCCTCTCCTTGGCACAATTTCACAATCACACATAAAGAATAATGTAGACCTTGTGGAAAAATTAAATAGTATTAGTGTCAATTACAATTTTAAATTGGTAAGCTTTGATGTTACCGCTTTATTTACAAGAGTCCCGGTGGAGGACCTTTTAGTGTTTCTTTCGGAAGAATTGGTTAAGCATAATTTGCCTTTACCTGTGGCCACAATTATAGAATTAATTAAGCTGTGCATAGTAGACTCAAAATTTGTGTTCAATAATGAATATTTTAGACAGAAATTTGGTATGGCGATGGGAAACCCTCTCTCCCCCATTTTGAGTAATTTATATATGGAGTTTTTTGAAAGTAAGTTATTAAGGAAGATTCTGCCAAATTATGTCCCATGGTTTAGATATGTAGATGATGTTCTTTGTCTTTGGCCAGTGACTTTAAATCTCAATGAATTCCTACCCAAACTTAATAATTTAATTCCCTCTATCAATTTTACAGTTGAAACAGAAAAAGATTCTTCGATCCCTTTTTA